>JABCKD010001728.1:0-15616 GCA_013186415.1 Fusarium sp. NRRL 66088 | reverse complement strand
GGGAAGGGTAGGAGGGTTGCTACCCTCGCTGGGACCCTCGTTGTTGTTGTTTTCGCTTTGGCCTTCGTTCTGAGTCGTCATGATGTTTTTTCTTTGCGGGTTTCGTAGAGGTTTGTTTAGGTGACTTGATGTCTTGCGAGCGGATGATGATGCCTGGTGAAGGTGAACAAGAGTAAAGGAGAAAAATGTTCACTCGAGTGTGGGTGATGTTGAGGAAAAAGAGAAGAATTAGAGGAGGGCCAGCGAACCTTTGGACTTTTCGTTTCCCACTATCGTCTAATGCTTAGGATGAGGATGATTGTGCGCCCGAGTTCTTAGGGGGGGTATTTTACAGGTACGTATTCAGGTCCTTTGTTCTATTTTTCAAACCACCAGGCTTGCTTTTTAATAATGCCTTTCAGAAAAGAAAGAGTAAGAAAATAAAGAGGATTATTGTTGGAGAATTTGTTTGATTCTTTATTTCATTGAATTGCTACCCATAGAACGCCTTTATCTGTCGGCCTCCCTAAAGCCATCATGCTTCAGGGCACAAACCAGCTCGGCTGGGTCTGCTCCGATGGCATCAGTGCTCTATCTTATCTCCACTGAACGCTGGATATCCTCTCTGTAAAATCCCCCAAGGGGATCAACCGGTGGGGGGCGGGACTTGACGACGAGTGTACCAATCCTCTCGAACTGCCCAGAGTCACCGACTGCTCTCAGCACCAGCGAAACCAAGTGATCCGTCGGCCCCTCTTAGATCACACTCATTCGAATGCACAGGACCTCTGTCCCTGGAAGAACCTGGTAAGGACCCTTGTGATCTAGTTGATAATCGGCATGCATCATCAACCACAAGGTCGGTGAGAACCTGACATAGTAGGAGCCAGATCCCCATTTCGTTTCTTCGCCGACATGGCGCTCGATTATGCCCTCCGCAGCGAGACCCGTTACCTTGATCGTCCCTCCCTTCAAGTGTCCAAACTCATCGACACCGGCTGCGTCGACATTCCAACTCTCGACCTTGCTCAAGTGCTGCCAAGGAGGCCGATCCTCATCCGTCACCGTCTCATCTGGGTTCCAAAATACGATGCTGTCCCAATAAAAGATGTGTGCCTCGACACTCGCCCAAGACCACGTCGGTGCCGCCAGGGGGTGATGCCTCGGTTCCTTCTCCCCTTCGAGTTCAAGAACAGTCCAGATAAGGTCGTCGTTCAGAGTATTCCCCCACAAGCCTGCCACGTACTCTTGCTTTCGGGAAGCTGTCATCTTCTTGGCCAGACCTTCAATCGCAGGCAGTCTGTCTGGAGGTTTGGTGATACCAAGAGAGGTGTATTCGTTGACCATGGTGCGCCAGATACGAGCCATGTAGTAAGCGGCGTACTCGTGCCACTCTACCCCGGGTGCGGTTGTGAAGAGTGCTTCTGCATAGAGGAGCTTCATGAGACCTGACGGAGCAATAGAGGAACCATCATGAGCAATACCACCGCATTCGCACTGCATAGCCGAAAGACACTCAAAGAATAGTTCTTGAGGACCAAAGTGTATCACACGCGGTGATAGCAGGCGTTCTTGGTAGACCCAAGCTCTCGTGAGGAGTGGGTGTCGAGCTATGGTCCCATGACCTATCAGGCCAACATCGGCGCTGGAACGGTCGGGCTCAGGAACGGGATCGAGATGGTGGTCAATCCGCTCTCTGAAGAAGAGGCGGTACTCTTCTCCCTCTGGAGTTTCTCCTGACACTTCAAAGTCAGGCGTGTCTGTGTAGAGGCCACCTCTGCCATCTGGCGAATGTGTAGCGGCGATGGTGAGGAATGCTTTGGAATAGATGGACGACATCGTTGCCGACTCAATCTCCCAATCAGTTCGACTGTCCTGAATGATGCACAAGGAGTCGATCCAGATGTAACGAAGCCCCAGCTTCCTCGTCAAGAGTATCGCGTCCCGAAAGGTATTGGACAAGTCTTGCATATCAATTCCTCGTTGCCGCTCTTGCAAGGTGTCCTGGGTTGTCGTGATGATCTGCGTTAACCCCCAACAGTGACTGAGACAAATATATTTGGCCGATTTACCATATGTCTCGACGACACGAATGACCCCATCTGCGTCGCCGACATCAACAACTCGCCTAGGGAGCTCGGGGTCATCTGGTTCGATGTAGTCGACATGTTCGCTGTTATCTTCGTAGAGCTGCATCCAAGACTTGATGATCTCGATTGCATCATGCGAGTCTGTCCTGAGCGATGTCCGCTGGGAAACTGGCATGGATTCCCATGCATCAGGGACCGGACAGTCATCTGACTTATGGATTAGCCGAGCTATCAGTACCCACCATGGGTTACTCACCTTCTTCAGTAGCAAAAAGCTCAATATCAAAATACGTTCCGTCTTGCAACTGAAAGCTGACGACCTTGTCCACCTCAGCATCCTCGTCCTCGTAGTTTGGGTAGAAAAACCTGACGCTGAAACTCTCATTCTGTTCCTCGTCTACCCTATGCTGCTTGAAACACCCTCGGCAACCACTAGCCAGAATCTCGCAGCAGTGGCATGTCTTTGTCGAGGATTGCATATCTTGCCAAGAGAGATCTCGTGGGACGTGCTTACGGCTTATGCCCACTGGAGCATCCTCTTCAGGGCGTAGCTTGCCCACTCCTTTGAAGTTGTTGCATACCTTACACGACATTAGGAATCAATAACGTTATACAGTCTACCCGGTGGGTTAATAGTCGTTGTGTAGCCTCAGAGTAAGCAGGACAGTTTTCGTCTGACGCTCTGCGTCAATTAATGACAATGAACTCGCCTATCAAACATCCTTGCAATATAGCTGACACATGACTGGAGTTTCTCCACGTATCAGTGAAGATATCTGCATACTTCAGAACGACTTTATTAGAGGTAACGGCATATAAACTCAACTTGGTCTTTGTCTCTTAGAGATCAAAAGCTAAAAGCTGCCGTGCGCAAGATCCCCTTCGCCTATTACGTGACGGAAAATCAAACGCATGCTTACCTATCGATCCATGCATTAGACTATAGTCGAGGAACTTTTGAGTTTGGAGGCTAACTACAAGTCTGCTACAAAGGAAGAAACCCAGGAGTCAACCTGCAGGACGTCCTTCAAGAGAATTCAGATAACACAAAGGCTATTTATGTTTTTTATTGTCATTGCCTTCTTAAAAGAACTGCCATTATTGGGTGCCTGGTTTAACGGGGGCTGGAGTTTGCAAAGATTGACTGGCGAAGCGTCACTCCAACACACTCCCATTCAACATCACCGCCACGTATCCACACACTTGTTAATGTGACCAGATCATAGAAAAATATTGGTATCAATGATTGATAATCCATCTCTAAATTGAATTTATAATCCTCTGCACCATGAGTTGAAACAAATCCTTCGCCCTGAGGCCAAGGCTTCGCTTCGCTTGAGGGTAATCAGAGCATCTACTTTTGACAAAGCATTCAAAGTATCAGGTGGAATGATATTACGCAATCGGTTCCTACCCTGAAAACTGGTATCGTGATCCCCGCTCCTCTCGAAAGCTTGTTGCGGAGTTCCATAACGTTATGCGGAGTTTGTATCCGTAATTGTTAATGAGAGTCTATTTGTCATCTCCACTCTTCAGCTTGCTACTCGCCTATCGGATCATTTATTTCAAGATATACATATATATATATATATATACCCACATGTATGTATATGAATGAAATAGAATTCAATCAATCAATTCACTTACATCTTTGACCTCGTCATCCATCATGAACGTTACTGTAGTTGGCGCATCTGGCGAGACTGGCCGCTCCATCATTGATGGTCTCCTGAGCTCCTCCACCGACTTTGTAAGTCCCACCTATGCCACTCCAAGGCTGTCACTCACGCCTCGACTTATCTAGAAAGTCACTGCGATTGTTCGACCAGCCTCAATCGACAAACCTGCGGTCCAAAAAATCAAGAGCCAGGGTGTGTCCATCGTGGCCCTCGAACTTGTCAACACTCATGAAGAGCTCGTCAAGGCTCTGACAGGCCAGGACGTTGTCATTGTTGCTCTAGAGCCCTTCTCGATTGAACCTCACATTGCACTCGCCTCTGCCGCTAAAGACGCTGGAGTCAAGCGTTATGTTCCCAGTGCCTTTGGACCGAGCTGTCCTCCCACCGGAGTCATGATGATTCGGGAACTTGTACGTGAAAGCCACCAGCCCTACTACCTCACCTAACACTACACAGAAAGAGCGTGTGATCAACCACATTAAGAAGATCTATCTCCCGTATACCGTCATCGACGTTGGCATGTGGTACCAGATCGCCATTCCACGTCTCCCTTCTGGCAAGTTTGACTATGCTCTCACGTATTCGTCGGATCAGGTCGCCGACGATGGTCAGAGATCCTCGAGCATTACGGATCTGAGGGATATTGGCAAGTATGTGGCGCGGATCATCGCAGACGAGAGGACTCTGAACCAGTACGTGTTTGCGTACAACGAGGTATGGACTCAGAACCAGATCTGGAACCATCTTGAGAAGATTAGTGGTGAAGAGATTCCACGAAGCCCGGTAAGTTTGCCATTGTAGCAAAGAAACAGGACCAGAATACTAATACAACTCTAGGTATCCAAGAAAGAGATCGAGGCTAGGATTGCTGCCGCCCAGGCAAAGTACGATGAGGGAGACAAGTCGTACCAAGATCTTCTCGGCTTTGTCGTGCCCCAGTACTTTCACAGCGAGTGGCACAGAGAAGACAATATCCCAGAGCGAGCCAAGTATCTAGGCTACCTCACCACAAAGGATCTATACCCAGATCTCGATTTCACCAAATTCGAGACATACTTGGACGAGTTGGTCAAGGGTTCAGGAGTCCCCGTGTATGCCAAGAATGATTAGATAAGCGAATGCCGCATTAAGATAAAGGGAAATGAGATTGACGTCATTGTGACGTAACGAACTAGCCCAGACTGTCTCGATGGCACTAGGTACCTCAACACAATTGATGGAAGAGAATTCTTACGCGATCACGAGGTGCGGCGCGTCCGTACTTGGCGCGAACCCGAACACTTGGACCGTCAATCTATCTTTCTCAGATCTTACCTTCCTTGTGTCTCTTTGTGCAATGCAATGGCACCATCGTCCCGTCCCTTGCTCCCAAAGCCCGCGTCGGAGAGGCCGAGGATTGGCAGCAGAATCCAGGGTCCACCCCTTTACAAGCCCCCCAAGACTAGAACGGCATGTCATCACTGTCGGAAGCGCAAGGTGAAGGTCAGTCGAGATGTCTATTGGTCCAAAAATGGGTCTTTTTTCAGGGGGCTAGTTGCATGAAGGATGGTGGTCATCGGGCCTGAGCTGAAGCTGACCTCTCATAGTGCGGCGGTCAACGTCCGACCTGTCGGGCCTGCATCCAGCGTGAGCTCAAGTGCGAGTATCCCATAGAGAAGAGTGAGGTTCTCGAGGCCGTCGAATCTAAGGATCTCGTCGCGAGGTTGCGCAGCTTGCCGTATGACAAGGCCCTGGAGCTCTTCCAGCACTTACGCGAAGGGCAAGGATCATCGGCTGCAGGAGACTCCAGCAGCACACCTGCAAGCAGCCAAGGGTCAAGTATTCCACCGTCCATACCTGATACATTCATTCTCAGGAGTTGTATGCCCGGTACCCCTAATTCCCTCGAGTTTGAGCTCGCCATCAGACATCCTATTGCCTATCCAACGTTATATCCCATCCCCATCGGTTCCCTCCCGCCTGAGCGGATGATCAGACCGACCAGAACCATCCAATCACCTTCAAAGTCTCCTTCACCAGAGTCAGATGAGTCTGCTCAACAAGGCAGTATCTCACCAACGTCCAGCTTATCGCTAGCGCAGGCACAGACTACGCCACTCATCTACGATAATCTGAAGCAACTCGACATCTCCTACTGGACCGATGTCCCCATTAGCAATGAGCTGGCTGCGAGGGTGATTTCTCTCTACCTCGAGATAGACTACCCAATTTTGCCCTTATTCCATGCCGAACTCTTTGTTCAAGATCTTATACAACAACAAGGATACTTTTGCTCTCGCTTCCTTATTTCCGCCCTTCTGAGTTTCGCCTGTGTAAGCAAATCCCTCACTTCAAAATGTAGCCAAGATTAACATACCACAGCAAGCGTACACTGCCCTAAACCCAGAGGTTTCCGGATTCAGCGTCGAGTTCTTCGCCGAAGCTAAGAGATGCCTCGCCGCTATGCCATCGGCCAACACGCTGACCGCTGTCTCGGCGCTACAACTCCTTTGCATGACCGCTATAACACAGGGCAGGGATGACATTGCCTTGAGTTATCTTCAAGAAAGTGTCAAAGTCGGCAGGACGATGGGTTTGTTTGGTGTACAGCCTGGAAGACCTTCGGCAAACAATTGGCTGGATGGCTATCACGATTGGCGCATCGCCGCGTCTTATACAGCATGGGGAATATTCAACTGGGTCTCGTCCGTCACCCCTGGCCTGATTAATGAGCGCTGAAACTAACACATGAGATTACAGTGTTCACGGCCTTCATTTTCAAAGAGCAGAGATCGAGATTCCTCCTCAGCTCCCAATGCCTGGGGACGTTGAGTTTACTCCGACTATGCAGGGAGTTTACACTGCCCATCCCGACCCTAAAACGGACACATTCAGGGCTTGCTGCCAACTCTGGGTCATCTTTCACCAGGTTCTCTGGTCATATTATGGCCAGAAGCAGGTAGGAGCACCCCCGCAACGTGTTCCGATCGAGTTTGCCGAGGGAATATATCGTCGACTATTAATGTGGGCAGATGACTTGCCCTTGGTCCTCGTACGGAGTGATTTGAGCAACCACGGAGTTATGATGATGCAGTATGTATTGCCAACTGTGCTCTAGACTCGCGGATGATATCAGCATGTTGACCTTGACCTAGTATTTACTTTCACGCCATCGTCACCGACATATTCAGGCCTCTACTCACCCAAGACGAAGGAAGCAAGCCGCTTCGCCTTGGCTCGTTCAGCGCACCTCAAGCGACCCCTGAAGCTGCGTACTTGGCTTCTGTGAACCAGCTGAAGCGCCTGCTACTCATGTATCGACTCAACTTCAGGACAGCCATGTTCTCAGTGGTCTGGCACACAGCCCTTATCTACGTTGCCAATGCCATGATGAGAGAGTTGAAGACGAGCAGTAACGAATGGCGCTACTACCTCCATCTCTGCATGGCCGGACTGGAGGATCTGTACGCCTCCTTCAGAGTGTTTGGCTCTATTGCAAAGGCTGTTCTGGGCGTAGCGATTGAGCACGGTGCCCTTAGGACCTCGGAAGCACGACGCATCACGGACGAGTTGGAGGAACTGGGTCGCCATCATATGGTCACTAAGCCCCTGGGTGATGGACGAGAGGTGGCCAACTGGATCATTGATTTGGATCTTGCCGTGACGGACCCCGAGGCTGCGCAGGGGAGCAATCTTGCAGAGAAGTTTCAGGAACTCATCATTGAGGAGACACCTTCAGAGCAGAGCCAACCTTAGACTTTGGTGCTCTGAATATTCAAGGGTCAATGGTTTATGGCTGAGGATGGATTGGAATTGGACTACGTGGTTGGATACATGGTCCAAGTTATTCTAGGCGTTGACAGATACCCTGTTCACATAGAATTCCTTTCGATGCTCCTCAAGATATTGTCCAACACGTGCTCAGCCCATTGAAGATCCGGTGCCTCAGTCGACCAAAGATGTATCGTCCACCGCGCCGTCTCCAAAGCCTCCTTCCATCCTTCTGGGAGCGGTACCCTACCACTCTTAGCCGCAGCGAGTAGTGTGAGCGCCTTGGTCATGCAAGACCGTGCGCAGTACCACGTTCCATGATGTCTATTATGTCCAAACGTCCGATGTAGATGCTTCACGGTGAGCTCGAGACATTTTTGAGCTAGGGGGAGAGCTTCTTCGTAGTGAGGATCGCTAGGACTTTGATGGATGACGTAGAAGAGTAATGGTCTATGAATCCATTCTCGACAGCTAAGCTCGCGGTTCTTGACAAACTGGGCAAGGTCGCTATTGGACATTTCATCATCTTTGAGATCGATTTGGGGTGGAATGTGAGAGTGCCTACCCATGTTAGCTTCATCTTGAGGTTCAGGGGCTCTCTCACCAGATGTCAATATGTTCGCTGAAATCCTTGCACTGCTTGATGGTATCGCCAATGTTGTTGATCCAACCTCTTTCTCCATCACGGGCCATGACGGCTATGGCCCGATTCATCATTCTTCGGTATGAGATCTCGGCGAGATAGTAGAACCAACTCTTTTCCTCTTCTGGTACGATATCTTCTTGGAGAGTGTCCAAGGCCGGAGTTTGAACTGCTGGGGAGGCTAGTTCTGTGGGAGGGGAGGGGAACATGTCGGGATAGTCGCAGTGCGAGATGCCACTTGGCGGGAGAGGTATTTCTAGCCTCAACTCGCTGCATCATGTTAGCGGGCCTAGATATGAAGCTCAAAGGTTTAATCTTACTATTCTGACTTGACGCAGGACCAGTATAGCCGTTGCTCTAGTCTATGAGTTTCGCGGGATATGGCGTGGTTTTCCGGTGACCTCCTCTGACTACGTAGCCAGAGGAGGTTGCGAAGGTCGACACAAGCACGGTTAAAATGAGACCATGCCTCAAGAGGTCGAAGGGAATACATATCGTACACGCCACAAAAGAAGAGGCATTGCGTGCTGAGCAAAGAAGGCTGTAAAAGCCCCAACCGCTTCTTGGCAGCTAGGTAGTACGATGACGCGGTATCTTGGTCTATGTAGGCAGACATTGGGGACCTTACGGACTCGGGTGTGCTGTTGGTTCCTGGGTCTGTTTGGAAAGGCGCTGAGAGACATGCAAGAGCACAGGATATCAACTGAAAGTTGTGAGCAAGGGTTTCGAGAATGTCAGGGGGGCATACCACAAGACACGATGGCCCATCCCACCCAGGTCCATTCTCTGCGGCATCCCTGACTTGAGCTTTGTAGTCTGCCACGTCCAAGATGGGATTTTTGATGTGTACATAAGCCAAGAATTTCTTGGAAAGAGGGATAAAGTCATCTTCTTGGACGCCCCTACCCAAGGAGCTGGGTCTTAAACTCTCACCCTGACCGCTGTCCTCTTTTGCGGACTCTAGGATAAAAGAGTGAACGTCAGGTGCCAAGCCCTCGAATATTGGCCACCTCAGGATACTCTCGCAGTTGCTGGCAGCTGATGGGAAGTCGGGGATGTCGAGCGTCTGGAGGATATCCGTCTCGGGTAGGTTTGTGGTTGTCTCGGAAGAAGGAGGAGGAGCAGAAGTCAGGAAGTTGACTGACATTGGAGCCCCTGAAACTTGCTGTGAGATATCTGAGGGTTGTGCTATGACTGTTAGAGGTCGAGACTCCAAGAGTGTGACAACATGATTGAGACGATCTAGGATGGTCAAGCTGGCTGGGTCGAAACTATGCGAGTCTGTCAGTGGGACGTCATTCCCTATCGAGATGGAGAACCACATACGTCGAATAGTCCGATGTTTCAGGACCAGGGTATATACATTGAGCTCCATTCTTGGAGCAGAAACCACAAGACGGCCTCACATTATCGCACTTTGTCTTTCTCAAGCGACAGCTCTGACATGCCGTCACGGCGCGTTTTCGCTGATACATGGCTGCCGTGCGAGGTCTCTTGTTGCCCTGACCACCGGCAGTAACCCCGGGCTGGGCCTGGGGTGCTGTATCTGCTGCATCTCTGTAGTTGAACATTGTATACAGTCTGGACAGGGAGATGAAGAGTCGGGGAGTAGCGGAAAGAAGGTATCGTTGTGGGGGGGAAGCCAGTTTTGTCATGTCTCGGGGAGTGTCGGAGATAGCTCCAAGTGCGGGGAAGTCGGGTTAAATGGTCACGAGAGCTGAAGAGGGGGGCACTTGGGAATTTTAAAATGTGAACTAGACTAGTTGCGAATAGCTTCATTGCGGCTGAGATCATGGTGGACAAATTTTGACAAGTCAGCTGAAGTTGCTCTTCAGAGAATTGGGTAAACGAAGATGACGTTTAGGAGAGTGCTTGCGATGAGTGGAGGATTCTACTCAGCACTTTATCAATATCTCGTGACCTCAACCTTGAAGAGCCTTAAGTTACCAAGGAATACACCAAAAACACATTCAAGATGCTGTCAAAATTTATCTATTTATTCTAATTGATCTAATCCTGGGGAAACTTGGCACCGCCTTGCCTCCTAACTTCATCCAAAATCTCCAACACGCGAACCGTCTCAGCCCAAGGCATAGTTTGACTCTCGGTCCTCCCCGCCGCAATATCAACAGCCACAGCATCAGCCTCCCAGTAAAATCCCTTTCCTGGCCGTTCAAACTCGTACTTCTTTTCTTCAGTGTCTTCATTCTTGTATACTGTGAATGAAACAGGTACAGAGCCGGCGGGTCCCTCGACGATGATGTAGCCGTCTGTGCCTTCAATGCGGCAGAAGCCTGTAGGGGTCTTGACTGATACGTTGGAGGTGAGGATTCCCTGCTTTCCATCTGGGTATAGAAGAATGATTGAAGATGCATAGTCGACACCATCAACCAGTGTCTGAGCTGCCGCGATCTTTGGTGTCTGCGCCTTCTCACCAACTCCAGAGTCAAGAGTCACAAGACCCCATGTCAAGCTGTAGATACCAATATCTAGCAGACTTCCGGCTCCGAGGGCAGGGTTCTTAAGTCGTGATTCAGGACCCAAGGACTCGAGGTGCATGTTCATAGCAAAGTCGCAAAATACGCGCACGACATCTCCAACGACCTTTTCTTCATGAACAAGCTTTTGGAGAGTCTTGACGAGGGGGAAGAAGCGTGTCCACATGGCTTCCATGACAAACACTCCCTTTTGCTTAGCTGCCTCAAAGACTTCCCTAGCATCTCGGGCATTAAGAGTAAAAGCCTTTTCGCAAAGAACATGTTTCCCTTGGGCAATAGCGTCAAGACAGTTTTGCTTGTGAAAGGCATGAGGAGTTCCGATGTAGATGATGTCGACGTTGGGGTCCTTGTATGTTTGCTCGTAGCCGCCATATACGGTAGGAGCTGGACTTTGGTTTGGAAGATTGGTCTCGACGAACTTGGTTCCCTTTTCGACTGAGGATGATCCAATAGCTTGGATGTGGTGTGTTGCTTGGGCATTGTCTCTCTGAAGGGTGATGTCTTCAACGAACCATGATGAGATGAGACCAGTTCCGATGATTCCCCAGCGGAGGGATGGTTTTTGTTCAGACATTATGAAAAGTATAGGAGGTTTGACGAAGTGAGAGTAAAGAAAAGAGAGGATCAAATGCATCAATAAAGAGAAGATTTAATAATTCGACCATCGTCGACTAAATATTCAAGCATGACGAGTTAACGCCGACACTCCCCGATGTCCTCCCCTCATCCCCACTTCCTGTCAGTTCAGGATCGAAAGGTTACCCACAAACTACGGTTGATCTACGGATTCACGCCGGACTATGGATAGATCTTTAAATGTGGTCTTGTCTTTATTTTGACTAGTAGGACTCTATTTGTGGTGCCAGCAGTCTGGGGTCTTCTGGCAGTTCAAGTACCAACTTAAGACCCTCCCCTGCTTTCAGACCCCGACAAATTTCTGGAGAAAGGCAAGGTTGACCGATTCTCCTTGATCAGTTAACTAAACATCGAGGTTTTAACAGCCAAACAGTTTAATCCACAGGCTAGAGAGGGTCTGGCCTGAAAGCAAGGAGGGCCTAAAGCCCCCTAAGTTATCTTATGATTTATATCGAAACTATGTCTACAACCAATGAGACAACCAAGAATATTAACGAGAGTACAGAAAGGTAATTTTGCTTAGATTATACAGTACATCCTAAGCTATGATGCCTTGTATGATTGCAAGAAGGCTTATTCCACTATCCCCTCCACCACGCCACTGCACCCCCATCTGCTCAACCCACAAACACCCCCTTAAGAAACAACTTCAAGCTGCTTGGCCGTTCCATCCTTCTGTCGAGACTCTTCTTCATCGACAGCAGACTCAACCTTGGCCAGGCGATCATGGTCAGTTTGTTTGCCCTCAAAGACCTCCCTGATTTCCTCAAGAGTGTAGCCCTTTGTCTCAGGGAAGAGGAACCAAATCAGGACAAACAGAACTGCCAAGATACAACAAAAGACAATGTAGTACTTCCAAGCTATGGCCTTCATAGCAATCGGGTTAACCTGGTTGCCGACAATAAGACCGGTGAAGGAAGAGATGTAGGTGATGGAGAGACCACGAGCACGGAGGGTGTAAGGATAGATCTCGACGGGATAGGCTTGGAGAAGTGGCGTCCAGGCAATGTCGTAGAATAGATAGAAAATGAAGATGAAAGCAACAACTGCCCGTCCTGTCGCTTCGTCTTGTGTATTGACGAAATGCGAAGTGAGGCCGGTCCAGATAACATAAGCAACCAACATGCCAGCAGTTGAGACGAGGAAGAGGGTACGACGACCAAGGCGATCGACCATGAGTGCTCCAAGAAAGGTAGACGCAAGCCAGTTGAAGATCTGAAGAAGGCCATTGATGAGAGTCTGATCCTTGACTTTTGTGATGCCGATGGTGTTGAGGACAAGGACGAGATAGTAGCTGACGACTCCCACGCCGTTCCACTGAGCAAACCAACCTACGATGACGGCAATGAGAGTACGTCTGCGGTTGGCGGGTGTGCGGACGAGCTCGACCCAGGAGGTGGCAGAGAGGGCTTCGGATTCTTGAGTGATGACCCTTTCGATCTCGTCCATTTCAAAGTTGACCAGGGGAGAGTTTTCGTCACCGCCGGCGTGGTATTCTGTGAGGATCTTGCGGGCTTCTTCCTTGCGTCCCTTGGAAACAAGCCATCTGGATGTGTGAGTTAGCCTCGGGTCAATGGTATATAGATGCAAGGCAAACATACCTCGGCGACTCTGGGAGGAAGTACCAGGCCAACAGCTGAAGCACTGGCAAAGCTCCCTGCAGGAGAGACGGAATTCGCCAACTCCAGGTCGACTGGATCTTGAATGTGCCGTATGTACACCAAGCCGCAAAGATGGAGCCAAAGTACTTTGAATCGTAAGCACAAGAATGAGAACTGGAATTGTAAGAAACTTACAAAGAAGGTGTTGTATAGAGCAGTCAGCTTTCCTCGCTGCGTCGGATACGCCAGCTCAGTAATGATAATAGGACTCGGCTGACTGATGAAGCTGGTGAAGAAACCTAGTAGCGCCCTAGCAATGATGAAGCTGTGGATATCCTTGGAAAGACCTTGGAGGATGGCAAAGGCGACGCAAGTGATGAAGCCAATGAGCATGGGTAGCTTTCGTCCCCAGCGATCGCAAACATACGACAAGACTAACAGGGAGATGACCTTTCCGAGGGGATAAACAGAGTTCATGAGACCGAGAAGGGCACCTTCAGGGTTGTCAAAGTATTGGCGCCATTGAGGAAGAGTCTGGAGTCCATTCATCATCGAGCCTGTCAAAAATGTCAAGATGGGTTCAAATGTCGGTCAAGGTGTCAAGGTGGACCATACCATCGTAGCCAACAGACGCGGAAGAGAACAGGGGAACCAAGAGGCATAGGTTGAGCTTCACAATATGCCAAGTCCTATACCACGGCTTTGGATTTTCGGGGAGAACCTGTTTTGAGAAGTGTTAGATCTGGTCAACAGTTTATCTTTGATGACTGGCTCACTCGTGAGAGTTCTGTGCCGACAGCGAGCTCAGCCTCCTTCTTGTTAAAGATGCCCATAATTGCTCAAGTTCAGACAAGATATGCAGAAACGAAACAGAGAGCATGAGACAGCAAAGACAAGATCTCAAAACGAAAGGATCCGCGTCTCAATTTATCACCGCCGATCTCTGTACCCCAGACCAAGTCCAGATCTTGCTAACCGAGAGCAAACACCCCTCATGACCCCATGGGGAAGTTGAACCAACACGGTAGTAACGAACGGGTTTTCGTTAGGAGCGAGTCATGAAATCCCTGTCCCGCGGAGTATCGGTAACAGCGTCGGGGAGTGTCGGTATGTGGGGATGGTGTTTGCCAAGTTCGGCTGTGGGGATCGGGATTGAGGAGGGAAGAGGAAAGAAGTTGGCGAATTATACTGATGAATAAATGTCTTGCATTCTCGCATTTGCGAAGTTACTTCTTCCCAGATCATCTGTTTAAAAGCCCGGAGGTTCAACTCTAGACAAGAATCATCAACACTCTCAACCAAGTCAAGTCCAGAACACTCAAACGCAATGGGCAGCATTCCTACCCATCAGCCTGAAGGCGATTCTCGCATCCTACGCATTGGCATCATCGGCTGCGGGGAAATCTCCCAAGTCGCACACATCCCCAACATCAACTTTCTCTCCCACAAGTTCCAAACAACCTACCTCTGCGACATTTCCAAACAAGCCCTGGCACACTGCGCCAGAAAGGTCCAAGGAGGTACACCAAAGACAACCATCGATCCTGCCGAGCTGTGCTCTTCTCCAGATGTCGATGTAGTCTTGATCGCCAACGCTGACGCCTACCACGTCGAGCACGGCATCATCGCTCTTCAGAATGACAAGTACTGTCTCATCGAGAAACCAGCAGCCCTCTGCTTCAGAGACTTGGATAGACTCGTACAAGCTGAGAGCACCTCAAAGGGCAAAGTGTTTGTCGGAACGATGCGCCGTTACGCGACCGCCTTTATCGACGCCGTGAAAGAAGTCGGAGGCATGCAAAACATCCAATATGCCCGTGTTAGGGATATCATTGGACCCAACTCTATCTTTGTTGACCAGTCGGGCACTTTTCCTCAAAAGTTTAGCGACTTTACTGAGGCTGATGGTGAGGATCGGGTGAAGCGTGAGACAGACATTTATGAGCAGGCTCTTGGGAAGGAGTTTGATGTTCCCATTACGCCCAAGTCTAAGAGGATGCTTCGTGTTCTTGGAGGGTGAGTTCCACTTACTCCTAAGATGAGAGGTGATTTACTAATTATTGTAGTCTAGGAACTCATGATCTCTCCGCCATGCGAGAGATTCTCGGCATGCCCAAGCGCGTCGCCGGCGCATGTCTGACCTTTCCCGGCATCTTCAACGTCGTCTTCGACTATGGCAGCTTCCCTGTCTCATACGAGTCAGGCCTCAACGGCGTGCCCCAGTTTGACGCACACATCGAGGTCTACTCGCAAGACAAGATTGTGCGAGTCAACTACGACTCACCTTATGTCAAGGGTCTTCCCGTAACTTTGACAATCCGGGAAAAGATTGGAGACGATGGTTTCCAAGAGCGTGTCATTAGAAAGACGTACCAGGATCCTTATACGTTGGAGATGTTGGAGTTGTACGACTGTGTGATTGGAAACAAGACGCCCAAGACGAGCGCGGCCGATGCGAGAAACGACATTGAGTTGTTCCGGATGATCATCAAAGCCGATGAAGGGAGATACAAGGCCGAGGCGAGTTCCTAGAATTAGATAGACAAGAAGAAGCCATTGGTTCTGGTTTCCATCATCATCGTACGCCTCGAATATCACCCCCTTCACCGTCACCCTCTACCACATACGACCATACCCACTGGAGAACTCGGGATCCCGTCCGCTCTCCCATAGATAAGCCAGTGAGGGGCGGATTAGTAGTTGGGTCGGTGACGACCAGCGAATCCCCGCTGTTGTATGT
>JABCKD010001727.1:0-21374 GCA_013186415.1 Fusarium sp. NRRL 66088 | reverse complement strand
GGGAGGGGGGGAAGAGGCAATGACATATAGGGATGATGATCCAGATTGGAATCAAGACTGCGGTAGCAGCATGACAGACAGGCGGTGATGACACACACACACACACACATACACACGTTCAGCTTTGCAGAATTTTGGAATGGATTGGCCTATTTGAAAACAAATGAGCCCTGATACCCTCTGTTCTCTGATGATGCATGCGTAGCGTAGCGTAGCGTAGGTAATGTGTGTTGTGTGAGATGGATTCTGACGAGTCCATAGTCCAACCAGTCTGTCTTGTCTTGTGATGCACTGCATGGATTGATTGATCCAGTTTTGGGGCATGTGTAGTTATTGTTTTCTTGGTGACTCTTGTTAGGGTCACATGTAGTAATTAAACAAGCGTTGCATGATATACATGATGATGGGGGTGGGGGGCTCATGATCTCTTCCAATTACTTGTTAAAATCTTTTACCTGTGTCTCTTCAAATTGCCATCTTGAAATTAGGGAAACACATTCTAAACTGTTTAACCATATTTATGCCAAGACTCATCAAGGTTCCTTCCTCAAGAGATCACATATGTACAAGGTTGAAATGCCGTCAATCTGTATACATACGTGGAATGGAATATGTGACTTGCTGTGTAGTCTTATGATGGGGAAGGGCAATGTGGAAATGTAACATGGAGAACATGCCACAAAAAAAAAAGCTCTGTTCTCGTGAGACGAGAGAGAGAGAGCACATGAACAACCACGCAACGGGGAAAGAAAAAAGGGGAAAAAAAAAGTATACTTACTTCCTATCGACGAGGTTATCCCGCCCAACACTTTTTTCTTCTTTCTTGAACGGGACATAATTTGCATGCGTTTGCTCCATGCTGCTGTTGGTTGTTGGTCAGCGCCAGCCGCTCGTGCGACCCGACGAGTTAGAACGTGACATGACAGCAGAAGCGCGGGCCGCGTCGGCTGCGACCTCAAGGAGAAAGAAGAGAAAGAGGAGAGAAACGGAAACAGGGCAAAGAGAGAGAGACTCCACGACAAGGCTGATTAAAGTCAAGAGGTGGAGAGAGAGAGAGGGGAAGGTCTCTAGAATAGGCCGAGTGGGAACGAACCTTGTGGTGATGGTGATGATGCTCCCCGGGTGCAGTGCAACCAACAGGGGGGGCAACAATGAAAAAAAGGGTAAAAAAGACAAAAGCCCCCCCAGGTTCAGGTCAGGTATAGATACAGATGGGAAATCATGGGCCGATCGGCCGCACGGGCCCGTAAAGGACAAGAGAGAGAGAGAGAGAGACACGGCATTTAGGCGAGATGCGGGGAGTCTTGAGAGCCCGAGGAGGAGTCCGGAGGAGGATGCATTGTACTTAGGGCTGTGAGGGCAGAAGTTATCACGACATTCATTCATTGGACGGGTGTGTGCATTTGGGGGCGGGGGCGGAGAGTTTTTTTCTAAGTCGTTTTTGTGGGACAGCGGCTTCTTCGGGGCGTACATAGAATAGAAGAGAGGGGGCAACAAGAGGAGAGACACATAGAGAGACAGAGTACAACAAGGAAGAAACAGGTTTCGTCTTTCAGCTCCCAAGAATAGCAAAAGAAAAGGAACCATCCATCGTGTGTTAGGGCTGAAAAAGGTCATGTATGATATCATGAGGATCTGAGTAGGATCGAAGGATAAAACGGCTGCGATGAGGCTGAAGAGGCTGTGTCAGTTTCAAAAACTCCTCCCCCCCCAGAGTCTTTCTCGTGTTGTTGTTGTTGTTGTTGTTGTTTCCACAGCCAGCTCGGCTGTGCAAAAAGAACTGCATGCCAAGCGAGAGAGGGACAGCAACTATTCCCGACATCTCGAGTACGAGTAGGAGTAGGAGTAGGAAGAGAGAGGAGCGACGATCCTGGACATCCATCTCCATCACAAGGACAAAGATTCAGTCAATAACTCAACTCAGTCTGGTGAAACCTTCATCCTAGCCCAAAAAGAGGCCCCCAATCTGACCTTTGTTCATCACATGATTCAGACTGTCTGCGTGCACCGATGCGTGGCGCCCACTCTCCACCAACACCAGCGACCAGGAGACCAGGAGCACAAGAGCAGAGGCCAACAGTCGCTTGAACGAGATGCCTGTGCTCGCCTTGGGCTCCCCCCTCGGCCCTGCCTTGCTCTGCCCTGTGCGTGCGGTGGGAAAAAAGGCCATGTTCACTCACCGACCGAACAGGAGCGCTGAGCGCGGGTGCGTGCCAATGGATGCCATGGTCGAATGAACTCGCACTAGAATCAGAGACTAGAGGTCAAGAGGGAAAAGATGAGGTCCATGTGTGGGTGCCGACGCTTAAGCTTGGGTGTGAACCGGGGCATCCTGTCAATCTTTTGAGCTGCTGCATGTGTGCGTCTGTCTGTCTTCTCAGCTTTTTACCTCTTTCTCCTTCTCCTTTCTCATGTGCCTCGTGTCCAAGGAGCAGCTGAGTGGAAAAAAAAGTCTTGTCGGCCCGGCTGCAGAACTGGTCGCTGATGCAAGACCAACCATGTTGGTTGGTGGTGTTCGTTCCCTCGCCCGTGGACACCGGTGGACTTACACACAGTAGGTGCTATACATTCGGATGCCAGCCGTCAATCAATAAGACCCGCTCAACAAGCATGGGCCTTGATGGGATGGATGGATAGGGGATGGGGGATGGGATGGGATGGGTGGCATTACCGAGGGGCGGCTCCCATCGCGGCAGTGACATCAATCGGTTCTGTTCCTGGACCAAGCAATGCCAGGCAAACAAGGTACTATGTATAATCAGATGGAAAAAAACGCCCATAAGGCGCATTTGGCCTCCCTAACTGGCCTCACGTCTCGAATAGAGGACGAGGCTGTGAGGAAGAATAGGCAGAACAGAAGAAGGAAGAGGAAAATAATGAAACATGTTCTGGAGCGTTGATGCGTTGGCCTTGGCTGTTGGTTGTGAACTCGTGAGTTGGGTCTGGCCTGGCAGGGCCGTGACCATGGCCGTGGCGTGGCGGGTTGCAGATGCGGCCAAGCTTCCATTGAGAGTGGACCTTGTTCAGGGCTAAAGTGACTTCACAGCAAGCCTCAATAGACAGGGGACCTATCGAGGCGAGCAACGGATGGGATGGTGCACAGGGGTTGAGTTGAGTGTTAAGTCTTGATCATAGATGTCTTGACAAACGTGTGACATGATGATGATGTAAATGTAAATGTAAATGTGAGATGAAAGAAAAAAGAGAAAAAATATCCTCCAAAGGGACGAGAGAGAATAAAAAAGAGATAGGGAAAAAAGAAAAAAAAAAAAAAAAAAAAGAAGGAAAACCCTCCTCCTCCAGTCGTGTAGGTACACCCAAGCACCAGGGATCCCAGTCCCTAGCTGCACACCCCCCAAGATCCAATACTACCCACTCCACCCGACCCCAAAACTACCAACACACACTGTAATTGCTTGCTCGATAGGGTCCATCCATCCAATCCAGGCTTGTCCGAGGCACCACGCAAGGATGCGATGCAAAACTGGTCAAAGAAACGAAATGTGAATAAGGAAAGAGAACAATGACTTGAAAATGAGGGGAGAGTATGAGAGGGAGACTTGAAATGACCCGACGCTGATGCTGTGCTGTGCTGTGCTGAGCTGAGTGAGAGTGCTTCGAGACTCCGGAAATGACCGTCATGCCTGTCTTTCTGTCTTGTCTTCTCTTGCGAGTCGTTGTTCTGGGAGCCCTAGTTTGTCGCCAAACAACTCCGGGGATACAACAATCCTTCTAGGGTTCCAACGTGTAAAAGAAACAAAAGCTAGCTCCTGGGCCCCGTGGAGGGCCTGTCTGTCCAGCCCGAGGGGAGGGAGGCACAGAAGCTTGTAGAGCACCACCATCACCATCATCGCTGTCGCGTGCCAGTGCTGCTCTGCTCTGCTCTGTTCAGAGCTTCTCACCCTTCCTTCGGGGATGCCGTGGATCGCTGCCGTCCGTGGCTTGTCAGCTCAACCGTCGCCTCGGCACAGCAGACTTTGCAGAGGGGAGGGGGAAATTGAGTACCAACCTACTAAGTCGCCTGAGGAGGGTTCGGGCACTGAGGACGCATGCAATGGCCCACCCACTGCTGAACTCCCTGGTCCGTAATGTTGCTCTTGCACTGGCAGTTGGTGCCGGGCTGAGGGTCAAGGCTCTCAACTGTGCAGCCACACAGAGTCCAGAGCTGAGTCGTCTTCCAGTAGCACATGATGGGCAGTCCTTGCTGGGAGAAGTAGAAGAAAAAGCAGGCTCAAGCAAGGCAATCAAGGATCAAATCAGAGTCTCCGAGTCTTGAATCACAACGAACGAGCGTGTTGATCCTGAACGAGGAGAGGGTCTCGGATTGTCTTCAAAGCTCCAGATATATATATATATACCTGCTTTTGTGAGGTGAGCTTCAGTTCAACAGCCGAAGTTGTCCTTGACAGATGACAGGCTGCGCCTAGTCGTTATCCGAAAAGTTTGTGTGAGTGAGTTCGGTTACACTCGTCCCGACGGGAAAGGCTCTGTGTGCCGTGGGGAAAGAATAGGCTGGTTGCCTTTGGGTATGTATGTAGGTAGGTAGGTGGGAGGTGGGAGGTAGGTATGGATGGCTAGCCCAGGTCTAGCAGAACGGGAGGATGGCTTGGCTTGGTTGGGGTTTGACCAACAAGAAGAGGGATCAAGAGATGTTGTAAAGGTCGGTGTTGCTTCGTGATGAGCTCAACAGGTGTGAGTGTGATTGTGTTGTGAGAGACGCTGCCGAGTTGAGTCGTGATGATTATCGACAAGAGGGACAATGTCGTCGGTCCTTATATAGCTGGTGATACGATCCCGAGAGACTGGAAACGGCTGTGAGAGAGCGAGGATGTTTGCTGTCCATGACACTATGGGCACAGGCAGGCAGGCCTTGGAGATGCCGCGACGTCAAAGTCGAAATAACCCTCGCAACGGCCACCGAGCAAGGAATCGAGATTGTTGGTCGTGTTTGCACTTCCCCGACGTCCAGAGACCGGGAGCTGGGTTGGTTAGATAGGAGGGTTGGTTAGCTACCCAGCTACCTTAGTTGGTCAAGGGAGGGCAAGGTTGGCTGGCTAGGGGCGTGAGCCTTGCGAGGGGGGGCGTGCGTGTTGGCGGCAGTGTGTTGTTAGTTGCTCCTCTTCCTTCTCGGCCGTCTGTCCCCGCAAAGAGACGCGAAAAAGAGACGAGGGGAGGTCCAGGGAGGTCCAGGGAGGGGACAGCCCCAAGTTCCAGAGAGGAGATATAGCCTCCGAGCTCCAGATTAGGTCGCCTGCACGCCGCAACACCATGTTGGCACGTCTTGCCCGAGAGTCGACTTACGTCAAGGCACATCAGTCCACAACCACTCGCGGATGGAAACCAACTGCATCGCGGCTGGGCCGGGGCCTTGCGGTTCTGGT
Source organism: Fusarium sp. NRRL 66088 (assembly GCA_013186415.1). NCBI lineage: Eukaryota > Fungi > Ascomycota > Sordariomycetes > Hypocreales > Nectriaceae > Fusarium > Fusarium sp. NRRL 66088. The sequence goes on along the minus strand of JABCKD010001727.1, from coordinate 15,993 downwards.
AATCCCACGCCGTGTGCGGCTTCAAAGACTTGACAGACGGACAGACTGGCAAAGAGCCGTGTTGGGTTCAGATGTGGATGGATGGGGGCCCTTTTGTGTGATGGGGCATCGTGCATCCACAGACATGTTCTTCTGCATCGAGGGGAGGGGAGGGGACGGGGGTACCACCATCATGCATCCTCTCGAGATTCCAGCCCACATCATGGCCGCGGCCCATGGGACGAGACATGGCGATGTGCTTTGCGCAAGCCTCGGGGATGGGGATGGTCATGGCAATGCCTCTACTGCTGCTTGCGCGGGGCCCAGACCTAGCACCTGACACCATTGTCCAGAATTTGAGCATCTGTAAATGGGTCAATGACCGCCCTGTGCGTGCTTCATTGACCACAAGTTGGGTCAGCCACAGTAATTCAAGTTGGTGACAACCATTGGCAAACAAGGGTTCATCGGAGGCGCGGCACGGGACGGAGCCATGATGTGCCCCGTATCTCTCTCGACTCGACCGGTGCGCCAGTTTGGATTGCTCAGCAGTTGGTTTTGCACTTTGTGCCTCTTGCATCGGAGATATGAGCCAAGGTTGGCTCCATGCCAGCCTCTGGTTCGATCGATAGACGAGGCCTGGTGTCGGATGCTGCCGCGGCACCTACGACACATTGTTCGGATGACGGACCACAAGCCCAAGCTCTGTCATTGTACCTCCCCACAATATCATGAGCAGACAGTCTTCTCGTTCGTACTCGAGTTTAGCTCAAGACGCTCAGGGTGAAGCTTTTCCCCGCCATGATACTAGCCAGCACCCTCAACCATCGTCAAGTAGATTTGCTCTCTCTGTCGTGTCTTGTTGCGACTGCCACATGGCCATGACAGCCTTCCTTCACAGCCTTCCCCCCCTTTCGCCTCTCCCGCTGTCGAAACCAAGTTGACCAACCAAGACTTTAACGGAGGCACGGGTTGTACAGCATGTGTCATGACGCCACAGCACACTCACCCAGTTTGATGAATGCGGGCCCCCCGGATGCTCCCCCAACGTTCCTTGGCCGTCTCCCGATTTGTTCTTCGGCACATCTCGAGGGGGAAAAAAACTTCTTTTGCGCAAGCGTGTGTTGGTTGGTAGGGTCCGCCGCCGCCATTCTTCTTCCTTGTCCCTTGGCTTGCTGGGAGCGTTAGACGCCCTGTGGAGCTAGCGGATGTTGCACATGATCCGCGAGGTGAGATGGTTAAGCCCCTTGTAGATTAGCCACGAGGCATAGGGCCGTTTAGCGGCGATGAATCAAAGGATCAGGCACAGGAACAAAGAAAGCTGCGGGATTGGCGTTGGCCCCCTGAGGCTTGGACATCAGCCATAGCCGTTGGTGTTGTTGGCCGAAGGGCCGTCCGTAGGTAGTACTTGAGAATTGTACCAGGCTGTCATGGTGTACAGTATGGTATGCATGTGTGCGTATACGCGCGTGTAAAAGGGACTGTCTCACTGCAACGGGATCGTTGCTCATCTAATTGACGCGGCGGATGAGGAACTAGGTCTCGCTGTTCTGGCCTGGTGTCACTGCGCTGCGCCAGGGCGCGGCTTGTTCGGGGCGATATCCATGTGGGTACGTACACGGGCCCAACTCATGCGCGCGGGCCGCCGAGAGCACACCGTGAACATGTCCACCACGACAAGCCAACAAGGGCCGCTTCGAGGCATCATCTCATGAGGAGAAGGGAAGGGTGCGTCGGCTGCGCCTGATATCGGCAGAGTCTGCATCGAACACGAAGAGGATCGCTTCAGCCAGCCGCGCACGCACTGCCGGCGGCACCATCCGAGTTGGCCTGCCTTTGTTCTCTGGCCGTTTGATTGTCTTCTCCGCTCGCGCATGCGTCCATCGTTGCCCGTTGCTTCTTGGTCGTGCACGCGGAAACGAGCAGCGTCTAGTCCGGGATAGCATCACGGCATCTCCGCGTTACTGCATGTCTAGACGCATGGCGGCCGAGGCCTGTCACACATGGCTGAGCTTGGCCCTGCCAAAGGTACTGAAGGTAGGCAGGTATGTACTCGACTTTGGCCGAGGTGCTGTGCTATGTGTTGTGCTTGCTGCGGTCTGCTGCGTTGTTCCGTGCTGTGCCATATGATGCCATGCCCATGCCCTGGCCAGAGACTATTTGCCGGCTTGCCTGCTCGGGATCCTGGATCTGTGAGCTATGTGGGTGCATGTGTACGAGTGTGTGAGTGTGTGTGCGACTGTGCGTCCAGGTATCATGGTAGGAAGGGTCGAGGACAAAGAAGACAAAGGGAGAAAGGTCCATGCGAGGAGGAACCGACCGGGCCGCAGTGTCTCGAGTGCCCAATCCACCGCCTCATGCCTGTGAGCGAGTCCACTTCTTTGTTGTGTCATGGGATGGGTCAAAGTGGAAAAGTATATGCCGTTGACGTTGATGTAGTGGTGGTTGTGATGGTGGTGGGCGAAGTTGATGTCAGGTCCAGGTGTTGAAGGAGGATGACAGGTAGGTACCTCGACCTCCCTGCTACAGTAGGAAATCGAGTATCTGGGAAGGTACCTTGCAGTATCTGGGCTCCTTCCTTACAGTGGTGACCTGGCTTGCCTACATCCTTCTCTACGTACTAAGGCAGGTCCAGCTACTCCAGCTACAGGAGTTCCTTCCCCCGAAGGTACTCTAGAGCCATGATTGGGGCTTAGACTGGATGAGGCAGGCACCACCCCTGTCATGGGGCGCTTGAAAGGTCGCAGCTTTGGAGGCCATTCAGCCGTACTATGCAGCCATGATCACACTGTGTTGGTTCTGCTCACCCGCGCGTCAGACACAGTGCCCAACGGCGGCCGCACCTCGATGCCCTGGTCATTGCCTTTGCAGTGGGGGCCGATTCTCTCCCTAGGGCCCTTGTCTGGGGTTGGGTGTGGGTGGTGTGTGATGGCGCGCGGCTGTACGATTCTGCACCTCTGTTCACACCTCACCTCAAGCGACGCGCATGAAACGCCATCACAGCACTCCCTCTTCCCAGTCTCTGGCGATGGATGGATGGATGGATGACTCGAAAAGTTGACTTTTACCGTGTTTCTTCAGAGTCGACAACCTCGGCTCACTCCACTTGTACAAGCTGGAACTAACTAACTGTTTGCACTGTACTCACTGTATGGATCTCAGACGCCGACTTACACACACGATGCTCTCATTCATCTCCGCTGCGGCTGCGGCTGCGGCTGCGGCTGCTGGCCCCTGCTTCTCGACCTGCTCGAGTTGGGTTGGTCGCTCGAATATCTCTCATGTCTTGCGCCTCTTTGCTCGGCACTATGCGTCGCGGATAAGCTCCCCCTGAACTTTGAAGTGAGTGGACAACGCATTGGATGGATGGATCGGCATGCAACAAGACCTCATATCACCATCTCTCGGGGCCTTGGCGTGGTTGTCGCTCCGATCTTTTCCTATGGTCTACAGCACTACACACACACAGCCTTGGTCCTTTACGGGCACATTGACCGCTTGATGCTCCGAGACGGCAAACCCTAGGGCACACAAGCGACACTCTTCCGAGTGTGTTGGTCCTTTTTCTTTTGGTCTCTTCATCTGCGGCCCTAGGATCTTCCCGTCGGAAAGCCTCATGCGGCCCTTATGCGACCTTCAGTCTTCCGCCGCCGGCATTGTGCTGGTCAGGCCCCCAAAGACTCAGAAGAAAGTCGAGAAACTTCGGCCCTCTTGTAGTCACTTCAACACACCATGTAGGTATCCTCTTGGAGTCGGCTGCGGCCCGAACTAGCGGCCCTACGTAACCTTTATCATGCGTCTGCGTCTGTCTTCCAAGACCCATTCGGGAGGACCCCGGCACATGGCGTATCAGTCAAGTGATTGTTGCCGCATCCGCCCCAGCTTTCTGCTTGTCACCTTCCAACTTTGACGTTTCGGTTGACTGCGATACGAGTTGCGGGTTTCTCTGGGATCGTCCAACAAACTCCCTCATGAGTTCACGATAGGGGACCCAACAGGTTACATGCGTAGTGGCCCCAGCAGTGCAGTTTGCTAGCTGTTCCTCGTTAATATACACTCGAATTGGAAGGGGCCGAGGCGGAACAAAGCACTCTTCGTGTCGGCAGTCGCTAGTCCTATTATCCTTGACAGATTATGGGGCAAGGCGATGATGGGACCAACAGTCCTAGTACTCATTGTCGTCTGCACTAGTTGACGTCAAACTCATACAATCTCCACAATAGGTATCTATCAGAGGTTCATGATCCAGGTGGCCGCTCTCAATTTGGTTGCCCTGATATGTCTGAGGTACTTACCCCAAGACTGGCTAGCTCGTAGAATTCTTGTTGTTCTAGAGTATTCTTTGGAGCAAAGAAATCGACGCCAGAAAGTGCAGCATCAACCCTAGCACAGACAAAGAAGGCTCGGACCTGACCGCCATCATCCGCCACCATGTCATTTCTCGTTCCGAATAAGAAGGTGACGCCATGATGCGCAAAACTTCTCATCACACTCCTAACCGGATTGACAACCTGAAGGCTGGCCCGAAGGGTTGGGAATCTATCCACATCAAGACAAAGGGGGCCCGTCATGCATGCGGGTAAGGGCGGAATCAAAGACTTGGTGTCTTTACCATTGTGGGCAAGTTGCTTGAGAGAGAGCTCGAGTCGGAACCACCGCGGCCAGAGTCCATGCACGGAACTTGTCTCTGGCCAGGAACATCTTGGCCTCGACGCAAACTCAAGCTCTTGTTGGTGATCAGAGTGACAAGAGTGCATCAACTAGATTCATTGACACCCACACCGTCACTCTCTCTTGCAGGACTCATCCCGACCCGAGCAGCTTCTCCGCCCTTCCTCTCCCGCCTCGACGGCACGGTCCACTGGGTAGTGCACAGTTGTCCTCCAGGCCGCCTCGGGCCTGTCCTGATCCGATCACTTGCCCCAGTCTTTGAACCCAGGTAACCCGGACTGCTGGGAAAGACCCGCGGTGGCCGCCAATTGTCCCTCGAAAACGCGGTAAAAGGGCGCGCGATTGCGCGTTCACGACTGGCAAGTGACGTTGATTCAGAGCTTCGAAAGTGACGTTGGACGACAAACTCCTAGAGTCTAGCCAGGGGTAGTGGGGTTTAACGACTGGTTGCTGCAAGGGCGGCGCTTAGGAGTCCACGCCATTGGTCGGAGAGCGCATATGGCTCAACCCCTTGTCACAACCCACAACTTGACATGGCGTCAAACGATGGCAAAGGGTAGACTTTGGGTTGCAAAGGTACAACGGAGGGGGCGTCGAGTGCCGCTTAGACGAGTCACTCGAGGTTCAGACTGAACATGCTGACGCGGAGCATGGTGTCAAGCGGCCGACCGCTTCTTGCTAGCCCCCCTCGCATAAGCTTGTGGGTATCGAAAAGGTGACTTCTCCTTGGCTTTGCAGTGGTGTTTGTGCGACTTCCTGGTTTCTGGAAACTAGAGTACGAGTGTCATGCCAGTGGCCTTGTTCTCGTGCGGCCAAGCTCTGGCCAGGACCATATATTGCCCTACTGGATTGGTTGGATTACGCCACAGAATCTCCGAGATGTCGACTCGCAGGACCGGCTCCCTAGAGTTGATAGGGAAGGTTGCGAACCAAGGCCGAGACAGATCGCGAGCCACTTGGAGGTTGTCAGTCTGTATAAGCCTGTCGGTCCGTGGTCGAGGGAAAAGGTCTTCCGTGATCTTGGCATGGGTGTAGTTTTGAGAAAACAAGCGAACCAGCTTGACCAGGGTGAGCGAAGCCAAGGTCTGTAGGGATACTCGGCCGAAACCGGTGAAGGTTCGGTGAAGGGAATCCGGTGGACGGTTCGGTCTGGAACCGAGCCTGGATCACATGATGAGAGATGAAGGCTTTCGGCTCAAGGAAAAGTGAGCTGGTTAACGGTGGCCTAAGGGTCATGGGAGCTTCAGAAACGACGAACAAAAGAAAAGGTAGAAAAGTGAAGAGCAAAGAGGGCGGGAAAAAGAAAGGAAAAGAGAAAAGGACACTTGTGCCGGCTAACATGATGAATGTCAGTTGCCCGTATCGATACCAGACAGTTCCATGACAACAGATAGGTGTCATGAGGAGCCTCGTCTGCCTTGAAGACCTAGTCTCCAGGCTAAGAGGGCGAAGAGGTGACGGGTGGCCATGGAGAACAGGAGGAGCGGGAGGAGCGGGATCAGAACGGGATCTAATCAAGTGCCATCCCAATCTCAACCCTCCTTTTCCCGATGATCAACTTGACCAGCAGACCAACACGCCGCGATGGATGTATTGTTGCTCGCTGCCCACCTAGGTGCAGATTCCAGCGTCTCGGGCAGAAGGAGGTCTGCGGTGGCCGCCTAGTGGCTTGTTGGAAGCGTGCGATGCATAAAAGCAGGGTGAAAATTTTTGGCTCTGGACAAAGAAACGAGATAAAAGAAGTACAATGATTTAAGAGTGGCATGATGCTGGGCACGAGGCAGGCTTGAGACTCTGGATCAGTCTGGTGTCTTCTGCTGCCCCTCGAGTTTGCCACAACGCATTTGATGGAGCATGGATTTGTTGTTGACTGGAGGTGTCCAGCAGGGCTTGAGACAGAAGCAATGCTGACACGCAGACCTTTTCCTGGCGCCACGGTCGGTAGAATGGGATCGAGAAGCTGCAAGTGTGTGTGCACCGGGAGATAAGCCGGTCACAGGCGAAATCAGTACAGGTTGAGGCAAGCCGGAGGCCGGTAGGATGCATCAGTTGCGGGCTTGACGAAGTGAAGCGCTCCACTCAAAGAAAGGCCTGTCCCGGTTACTCGCGGTGTCTGGTCTGCACGTTGCTTTGCTTGCCTCGTGGCAGCAGTGGAGAAGAGATTGCGAGTGAGGGCGGGAAACGACGACGATAGGCTGGCCTGGAACTAGAATGGCAGATGCAAGGCGAGGTGGAAAGGAGCAGAGGGGCGCCCAGACAGGACCAAGAAACTAGAGGACCCGGTGCCTGGCAGAGACTGATTTGACAGTCGAGTCGAGACTTGTCGACAGCGGATGGGATGTGAGGAGGCAATGACGAATGACGGCAGTTCCCCGCAATCTGCAGAGCTTTGACAGTCCCAGTCCCCAGGCCCAAACCTCGCTGGTCGACTCTCCGAGATATTCCCTTGTTGTAGCCGGGACCCAATGGAGTCGGGCAAGGACGGCGACTCGGGAAGAGGCAGGCATGTAACCCCTTGGGGTTGAGCCGCAAGTGGAGATTCCCGTGAGTCTCGAACAGGGCCAAGCCGTGATTGACGATGATGAAGATGGTGGTGGTGATGATGGCAAGGCAAAGGGAGACGCGTCGACAGGGGCGGCTGCGCGCTGCGAGATGAGCGACAGAAAGCTGCGAGCGAGCATCAAGGAGGCATGGACCGGTCCGTACGCTTCCAAACCCCCACGTGCAGCGGCATTGACGCGCAGCAGGAGCAGCAGGTCTCGGTGGAAAGCTACCACGAAGAAACGAGACGAAGAGCAAGCCTCCCTCTGGAGTTACTGGGCCAGGCTGGTGGGCGACGGGCGACGGGCGAGCTGGCTGGCTCGGTGGTTGGTAGTGGATGCTTTCCTTTGACAGGCGGAGATGAGATTGCAAAGTGTTGGAGTGTGAGTGGGCAAGGCAAGCGTACGCGGTGGAAGGAAGGTACGCTCCTTCAGACGTGGACCTGCCCATCTTTTTTTTTCAGGTGGTGAAAAACCGGGGGTGGCCAATAAGCGAGCAATGGGGACCGGGTGCCCACCCGGTGCGGCCAAGTCCGCCGTCATGGCAGCTGGAGCTGGCATGCTCCGTCCGAGAAACACGGAATTACAGTGGAGGCCAAAGAGGTATCGTGACGGCCGAGAGACTCACCTCACAGGCACAGGCACAGGCGAGGTGGCGATGTATGGGCTGTCCAAGATTGTGACGACAACCTGATTCACTGTCACGCGCTGGATCATGACGAATGAGCTGGAACGCGGCCATTCAAGGAGGGAGTATCGATAGAGATAGCTCAGCTACGCCTAGAGCTTCTTCCACTTGCCGGAGGAGGGACGGGAAGGACGGGAAGATGTCGTCAAGCTGCGACAGACTAGTTTCGCATTACGCCAGAGTAGAGATAGGCAGCTAAGGTACGTACAAGACAGAGATAGGCTCTCCCGGGTCTGGAGCTACGGACAGAGAGGTGCGGGGACCGTCGGCGACACGGCCAACCGGCCGGGGGGTTCCAAATGTGTGTGTGTATCATGTGGGTTGTGGATGGCGGCGGTTACGGATGGAGTGCAGAGGCGGATGAGACGGACAACGGAGACGCCCCCAAACACCAACAATAGAAACAACATGGACACAATCTCTGAAGCATAAAGGGACGAGTCCCTCCCCTCGATCTTGGGCTTCCCTCCTCTCTTCTTCTTCCTCAACCAAACAACAGGCCTCGCCTTCTCTCTGCCTTCTCAGGAAAACAACGATCTAGCTGTCTCGCCCACCTCAGCTACATCTCACAACCAACAAAACAACCTTTGATTCTATATCTTTCTAAACTTCTTCACCACCACCCTTTCAAAATGTCCGGCCTTCCTCCTCAGAAGTTCCTCCCCCTCACCCCGGCTCCCCGGTCCAACTTCCTCTCGCTGGCCCCGGCCACCTCTCCCTCGTACCCCAAGAAGCCCGTCACCAGCGCTCGCTCGCACGCCAGGCCTGCTGCCCCTCGACGATCTTCCAGCGGATCCACGAGCTCCAGCAGCAGCTCCAACAGCTACCGCATCCTCAAGCTCGGACCCGTCCACTACGGCGAGCACGCCGATGACGACCAGGCCGACTTTCACGATGTCATCCTCCACTGAAGGCGAAGCCATGTGACGAGCTTCTTCGACAGGCTCCTCAGAGGCGGCCTTGTTTTCAGGCCGGCGACTCAGTACGATAGCGCAGCGATTCTTTTATCTCTTCGATTCACCACGTCTTGACTTGTTGCTCTCGAGAGAGCATTATTGCCTATCAACTTTTTAACTAAAAAAACTTACCCAAAAAAAGTGATGGAAGAAAAAAAAAAAAGTCCCCCCATCTGAGATGGTGGGGGGTGGGTTGTAAGCGACGAAGCTTTGCAGCTCGGCTGAAGGGGAAAAAAATCCAACGAAATGAAATGATACGGAATGATATGAAACGGGATTAGGATTGAGGTGGGCGGCTTTGGTCTGGATCCTGTTTTACGAGAAGATGAACAGAAAAAAAAACAGTGTAGTCTTGAGAGAGGCTGATCAGGAGGGCGAGGTTTGGGGTTTTGTTGTGCATCTCTATTTGTTTTTCTTTCCTACCTTGAGCTTCACACTCATTGCCAAGAGGATGAGGAGGAGAAGGAGGAGAAGAAGAAAAAAGCAGGGCGGCGGGAGAGTTGGCGGAGGGCTTCATTGTCTCTATCCCCTTCTTTTCCTTCGCCCTTGGGCAATTTGGATAATCTTGCATAGCTTTTGGTAGCGGCAAATCATGATTCCAGTCCTTTCCGAAACAAGCAAAAAAGGAAGTCTATCAAATGTGAATGTAAATGTGAACATGGAGTGTACCTGGAAGGAGTTGTGAGCACGGCACTCCTATCCCGAAAGGAAATATGGCGGTATAGGCGGATGTTATTGTGACAATGCACAACTTGTCAACCAACTCAACTACTAGGGGCTCATAGGTCAAGGTTCGACCTCTTAGCGTCATGTGCTAAGGAGGCAGATCAAAGCACGCCAGCCCCAAACTCGTTGGCTTGCCTTGGTTGCGCCGTCGCTTTCCTCTTCTATCCTCCATTTATTTTTTTTTTCATGGCTTCTCTTTTGTCTCCTACGTGCACCCTCTTAATCAACTTCCGAACAAGTTCGCGGCACATGAAAAAAAGAAACTGCCGGGGAAACCTGCCCAGTAAAGGGGGGGTTGCAGTGCATCTCACTGCACAACCATTGCCGGCGTAAAGGATGAACTACCTTTTTTTTTCTTCTTTCTGATTCCGGTCCACGTGAAAGCTGGGAAAGCGACACCAAAGATTAAAAACGTGCCATAAAAGACCGGAGGAGGCCGGTCAGTGTGTGTGAGGTCGCATCTCTCGAGCAAGGGTTGCTTCACTTTTTAGAAGCGAGAACCTATAGAGTATAGAGCATGCGCGCCAATCTCCCCCCATGACTGGGTAGGGGTCTCGAAGCTCTCTCACTCTCTCCCTCGTTGCTCCGCGCTGTCGGTAGTTTACGTAGCAGTTCGGGAGGCGTCCGAGACGTGCATGAAGGCCTGCAGATTTTCTCTGGCTGTCCGTGTTATTTTGTCCATCAGAGCTTATTTGTGGGCTGGGAGGAGCGGGACATGGGGGTTCTGATTTCCCCCAGGCGGAGGGGGAAGGCCGTTTTTTTTTTTTCTACTCGTAGACGGCGTTTACGGCGTGGCGTGCAGTAGGTAGAGGATGGGAAACGTGGAGTTAACGACGCCGAAAGGACCGAGATTGCGATTCTTGATTTTCAATCTGATGGTGATGGGTTTTCTGGGCATTGGATAGTTTTGCGGGGGACAGGAATGTCACCACAAGCTCGACCACTGAGAGACGCAATCTCGGACAGAAGGGGAATCCTCAAAGTCAATTGGGACAGAGCGAAAGACGTCATCGCCTTGTTGCGGCCCATGACCCCAGACGGTGGCTTGACGGCGGGAGGGTCGGAGAGGCGGCGTTGACTCGGGGTTCCGAGATTGCAGCCCTCGGGGATATCAAGGCGAGTCTTGACTGGACAAGACAAATTCTGGATCGTCGCTGCTGGCTAGGTACTACGTAGGACCATGGTTTCAGAGGGCGTCCTACGTGTGGGATATACACATTGGAATGCGAGGGTGAGTTGTCTCGGGCCAAATAAGCTTGAGAGTAAGGGAGAGACATGAGGGAGGATTGGTGCACTATGGAATGCAGCTGGAAGATGGATGCCGAGAAGGACCGGTTCAGCATAGGAGCAGATCTATCGCTGCCAATCGCATCAACCCTATCTGTAAAGCTTGGATTATCTCTGCATACATGTGAACACATCTCTTCAGATAGACTATCATTCTCCCATGTTGAATAACGGCAATCCGTAACTACAATCCTCCTCCCACACACCCTCTTTCCAATATGCCGTCTCTGGCCGTTGCCCGTCCTCAGACGCCACGCCACGTACACACACACTTCTGCTTCAGCCAGCCTTTCCTTACACCACAAGAAAGTGAAACAAGAAAAGATCGGCTTCAGCTGAAAGCTTGTGCATCGAAAATATACCTTTGAGTAGTGACAATTTACCATCTTCGTTCTGTCTTGACTGCCACAGCGATATCCTTCCTCTCCGGGTCCACCATCCGGAGAACCTGCCGCCAGTCAATCTCCACTGCATCCGCCGGCTCCCGGGCTCCACCTCCGGTCCAACCCTCCGCTGCGGCGCCGCATCCTCCGGCGTGGAACCGGCACCATACCTTTGCGTGCCGCGCGTCTACCCACAGCCGCGCAGACAGTAGGTACGGGTCCGCCAACACCCTCAGTAGCCCCTCAAGCGGCGGTCGGGCAAACATGTCCAGGTCCGTCCCCTCCTCCCCGGGCATCTTCCTTCTCGGGGCAACCTGCACTTGCGCCCTCCGCTCCCCGGGCGTTCGCACCCACACCGTGAGGTGGTCCAGCCCTCCTTGAACCGCCAGCTCTGCCAGCAGCGGTACCACGCCGGCCCCCACCCAACCCCTCAGCCGGTCTATCCGCACCTGCATCCTCGCCACCCTGCGCAACGCGTCTGGGGTTGACAGCAGAACCGCCCGGCCGGGGAGCCGCTCATCGGATCCGGGTGTCTTGAGTAGTTCCCTGCGGATGTGTTGCGCATGAGGGCCCGTCACATTGAGCACGAACTCGTTGCTCGCATATAGCAGCGGTGTCGCGATGGCATGTAGCGCTGGGTGCGAGAGGAGGACCGACACCGGGTTAATGGGCGACGGCGTGCATGGGCATAGCTGTATCGGCGTCTCGCTTGTCACGAGAGGCTGGAGGATGAGGCTTAGAATGTCGACAGGAAGGTCGAGGATGGTGAGGTTGTTCGCCTCAGTGCTTGTCATGATGACTCAGTTCAGAGTTCTGCCTCGGCTCTGGGTGAGTTTCGTAAGAACAAGACGACTGACATGCTCGTATCCAGAACTCAATCAATGAAACTTGAAGGTTAAGGAGCCTAGTATTGACTCCAATCCTGGTTCAAGAAGGCATGCCATTCAAACTGAATCGTGTGGCGAGTATGTAGTTGTCAGATGCAAGTCCCCGATTGGGTGGAGGCGGGCTAAATACACGAGTTGGGGTCCCCAGCATCTCCCCACGTTGGGTTACCTAAGGGTGAGCTATCCATGAGAAGTCTCTCCAATAAACTCGCAAAACTCCACTACCGTCGTATTAATAGGCGTTGAGAGAACTCAACTTCAAGGCACATCTGTCTGGTTATTTTCTATTTATTCTATGCAAGCTTGGCGGTTGGCGTCCGGTGGGTGGACCGGATCCCGACATAATGCAAACAAGAGGAAGACTTACACCAAGTGGATAACCGCCAATGCCAGGGGCTCTCGAGATATAAGCTGGGAACACATAGAAAATCGGGAGGATGAAAGACATGGCCAGGAGAACCAATGAATCACTGCCCAGAAATAAAACACCCAAAATTCAACTTTTCTCTCCAAAATGTGCCCTTCATCAACTTCCTCTTCACAACAACATTTAACAACAGAAAAGACGAAGCAGCCTCAAACTCACACGAAAGAGAGCCTCAAACCCTCTATCCCTGAAGGCATCTCGATATATCGATATCGAAGCATCATCAGCATCATTTGCGCTCCCGAGCGCCCATTTTTGAGCGACTTTGCACAATCTTTACAGAATCGCCTAGTAGTTTCTCTTTTGCCCAGAAGCTACCTCTCTCGTTTCTCGCTTTCAACATACCAAACTCCAAACCACTTTCGCGTTCAAGCCTATCTACCTCAACTTCGACCATACTATCGTTGTCTCTCTCATCTTGGGCTTCTCTTCTTCTTTCTACTCTAACCGTCGCCTTCCCCTACTCCGTCCGCATCGCCGAAAACAACACCGTCATGGCAACGTCACCAGCGCCAGATCGCACATCCTTCGATGCCCTGAACTCCCATATCACAACAATGGAGTTGCGCCAGGAGTTTTACGAGTTCAGGATGAATAGAGACATCAGAGACCTGAAAAAAGAGCAGCGAGATTTGATCGACAATCACAAGAGAGAAGTGTTGCGTCGCCAGGGGTGTTTGGTGGGGAGCATCAAAGCCGTCGATGACAGAGTCGATTATTCGGACAAGACCATGCTAAACCTGCAGAGAACGATGAGTATTGTCAAAGCTCAAGTCCGAAAACTTGAGGCTGGCGAGTTCAAGAAGCAGGTCGCTGAACTCGACCACGCTATCAAGAAAACTCAGGAAGAACACGAAAAGGAGATCGCCGAACTCAACAACACCCTCAAGGATGCCCGGGAAGAAAACGCCAAGCTTCGCCGTGATCACGAAAAGCTCTGCCGCGAATACAAGAGCTCCAAGAAGACGACTCTGACCATGTTTGAGATGCTCTTGTCGCGACTTGGGGACCTGACTGAGGAAGTCCGGGGTGGTGATGTGAGTGAAGACCACGAGATGGAGGAAGACTGAGCGATCAGGATTATCTTGAAAGGCGAGTTGACAACGCCGCAATGTCACCAAGGGTCAGGAAGCAACTATGACGATGAAGTCGACTATGGCTCAAGGTGGTCGGTGAAGCTTAAGCACTCGGATGGCTTTGACTAGACTCTCGATTAAGGACTAAAAACCATGCATATGCACTTTGATGACCAAATCAGTGACTGAATTGATGATTGAACTGGCCATTATGTTATCCATGGAGTTTAGGGAGCAGGTGTTTGCGATAGTGAAGGTCGCAGTCATTACAAGTCAAGGTTTTTCCGTCAGAGGTCATGATCACGGTCATCAGAGACCAAGGTCGCTTGTGGCGGTGCTCCTCTATTATCTTTATATCGAGGTCAAGGTCGTAGAGGTCGCAGGGAATGGTTGTCTGTGGTCGACTGGTCGACCAGTTGTTAGTCACTTGTGGTCGTTATGTAAGCGTGCGTGAACATGTCTTGGTTATCTTTGGCCTACGAAGTTTCGGTATAAAATTCTAAGGGTTTTAGGATGAGAACAATACAAATTCATCATAATTCAGGAGGGGCTGATTATAGTCTTATCCTAATTTTAGATCATCTCACTGTAGGATATGTAAAGGATGCTGATGAGTATTTGCTCAAGTCCCTTGGCAGCCACCTACCTGCCCAAAGCACTAACATTTTGCAGGTTTGTTCAACACCATGGCCCAAATCTGGTGCTGGCAACAGCCAGATATTACACAGCACAAATCACACCAAGCATCAGGTAAACAAAAATTAAGTTGGTAAAAAGGCATCATTCCATTTTTCCATTCTACCGAGTCTATGCTTAAATTCACAGGCCTTCATCCACTCATCGGGGCCCCCGGCCCAGTGAGCCCGCACCCGCCTTCGCTTTTCCCATGCAGCTTCTCATGTCATGACCGCCCAGGCCTGAGCGCGGCATCGTTGTCATCGACCCATGAACACAAACATGCAGAACTTTTCAAATGCCTCGGTATTTCCTTGTCCAATTACCGTAATGACAAAGGAAAACCTCCTCGGCCAGTCGTAAGCCTATGCCCTCGCGAGGCGTCGAGGGTGGCCTGGCTCATTGCTCATCATCCATAACCCGTTCGTCTACACCACTACCATCCTTTTCAGCAGCATTGTGCATTTATCGGGAGGACATGGCCTTGGTGACAAGGCGCTTGAGGGCGAGCTCCTGCTTCTTGAGGTCCTCAGCAGAGCTGTCGCCGAGCTCAAGAGCAGCCATGGCGTCGCTGATGGTGTTCTCGATCTTCTCCTTCTGGCCTCGCTTGAGCTTGAGGGACAGAGTAGGATCGGAGACAATCTCCTCGACACGGGTGATGTAAGACTCAAGCTGCTGCTTGGCCTCGAATCGCTTCTGGAAAGCGTCGTCGTTGGTCTTGAAAGCCTCGGCGTCGCTGATCATCTTCTCAATCTCATCGGTGGAGAGCTTGCCGACAGAGTTGGCAATGGTGATGTTGGCGCTGCGGCCAGAGGTCTTCTCGGTGGCAGTCACCTTAAGGATACCGTTGGCGTCGACCTCGAAGACACACTCGAGAACGGCCTCACCAGCCCTCATGGGAGGGATGGGGGCAAGAGTGAACTCACCCAGGGAGGTGTTGTCCTCGCAGTTGACACGCTCACCCTGGTAGACGGGGAACTGAACGCTCTGCTGACCATCGCTGACAGTGGTGAAGGTTCGCTTCTTCAGTGTGGGGACTGAGGTTCCACGAGGAACGACGGGAGCGAAGATGTTACCCTCCATGGCGACACCAAGGGACAGGGGGGCGACATCCAGGAGGAGGAGGTCAGCGGTCTCGGCAGAGGTGGCCTTTCCGGAGAGGATACCGGCCTGGACGGCGGCACCGTAGGCAACAGCCTCATCGGGGTTGATGCTCTTCTCAAGCTTCTTGCCGTCGAAGAAGTCGGACAGAAGCTTCTGAATCTTGGGGATACGGGTGGAACCACCAACCAGGACGATCTCGTCAACGGCGCTCTTCTCGATAGCGGCATCCTTGAGAACCTGGCCAACGGGCTCGATGGTGCCAGAGAAGGCCTTGGCGTTAAGGTCCTCGAAACGGGCACGGGTGATGGTCATGGTGAAGTCCTCACCATCGAAGAGAGAGTCAATCTCAATGGTGGCCTGGGCACCGGAAGAGAGGGTACGCTTGGCACGCTCGCAAGCAGTTCGGAGACGTCGGAGAGCACGGGGATCGTCAGACAGGTCCTTCTTGGTCTTGCGGGTGAACTCCTTCTTGCAGTGCTCGAGGAGGTTAGTGTCGAAGTCCTGGCCGCCCAAATGGGTGTCACCAGCGGTGGCCTTGACAGTGAAGACACCACCCTGGATGTTGAGGAGGGAGACATCGAAAGTACCACCACC
>JABCKD010001721.1:0-13756 GCA_013186415.1 Fusarium sp. NRRL 66088 | reverse complement strand
ATACGCAACACCCAATCCCTCCTGCCCAGAAGGCAAAATACAATCCCTCGCCAAAACCATAGCAGTCATATTAGCCATGGACCCCCCAGAAACAAAAACCCCACCCGCAGTATCTGGTAATCCCACCCGTCCCGCCAACCACTGCAGCAGGGTCTGCTCAACAACGGCGACTCCCGAGCCCTGCAGCTTGGACCCCGCAAACGAGTTGAAGGCGCTCGAGAGACAGTCGCCTATCCAGGATAGCGGCGAGACGGGGTTGGGGATGAAGCCGAAGAAGCGGGGGTTGTTCATGCGGAGGCGAAAGTCGGAGATTGTAAAGGCATCTTGGATGGCTTGGTCTATGTCGTTGGGTTGGGCGGGGGTGCTTAGTTCTTTGAGGAGAGGGAGGTCTGCCGGTTGGGCAACTCGCAGCATAGGATCATTGCCAACTTGTTGTGTGGACTCGAGAAGTTTGTCAAATATGGCTTTGAAGGAAGTGCTGATGGCTGCTATTTCTGCGCTCTGGTCCAATGCATCAAGAGAGGCCATTGTCAAGTCAAATTGGTTCAGTGTGTCCAAAATTATTGCATGTCTGGAAAGTTCATCTTTTGTACTCGAGGGGTCAAGGTTGACTCAAAGTTCAGTAAGAGGAGTCCCGTTTATTGCCGACAAAGCCCGGAAATGTAGCCCGTGAGTGCCGTGCTGTGGTGGATCTTTTTCATGTCAAAAATGTCAAAATTGACTACAAAATGTCAAGCCAAGGGCGCAGACGAACGCTAGCCTCCCCACATGATAGGATGGTGATCAGTTTTGCAAGCACGAGGCTCTATATTTGGACGTCTTGGTAATCCTATCTCCATATCATTAGTTAGTCTTCTGTTGCCAATACAAGTTAAGGTGTTGCGTCGAGCGGACGTAGGGCGAAGATGCCGCCGATAGTATTGACCACTTTGAGGAGGGTGGTGTATCAGGGTATCTTTGTACGAGGACTGCATCAGTCTATCCATAACGGCGTCGGCTATCTGGTCAGCCAACGCTTCAATTCACTGGGTACTGTCGTTGTGGTACAGTCTCGGTGCCGTTGTCCGTTATAGGTACCTTGTTGTCAGTGATGTGACCTACCCCTGCGCCCAGACTCGAAGGATCCAAGGCATCCGTGTCGGCTCTACCCTGAACTCCGGGTCCCAATAATTCAGACAATTTCAACATTACTCGTCTATTTGCTTATTCTAATTAAAACCCTTTTTTATATGCCAAGTCTATCTCAAACCATTACGAGCTTTTCTTTAATGCCGTTCTTCTCCAGCTCCGCCTTGAATCTAACACAGAGCCGTTTGGTGTTCGCGCATCAAATCTATAAATATCAACTACACTTTTCGTTTCTGTATCCTGTTTTGGTAATCTTCCATGTCTATAAGATGATAGACTTGATAGTGAATCGCCAAGCTCGTTGGCATTGTCACTGCTTCCATGTTCTGCCGAATCTCGAAATTAGCACAACCAGCGTGCCGCTAATGATGGCTGCGAAAGAAGCTTCGTCACATTAGCACAAAGCCTTATTCTTCATCAATTTGCGCAATACTCACTGATGGTAAAAGCCCATCCAACGCCCAGGCCGTTGATCAAGGGTACCACGCCGCCAACACTTCCCGCGGCAAAGCTGTACTGAACAACATACTTTCCCGTGATGACCGCCGTTCTGTATACCGGACGAACTTCTACGACAATATTAGCTCTGTCTTTCAAGCTGGGTGTTCCTTACTTACCAGCAGCGTATGTGTTCAGCCCGCTGAACGACGCCATGAGACCTGTTCCCTGGATGAAGGAACCCACAACGGGCAGTGCCATGTTTCCGATGCGATTCTGTACACTCCAGCCGTACAGGAGAGTACCTAGAGGTAGTATGAAAAGGACAAACGGCAGACTGCTGTTAAGCCTGTCTTCCGGTAGTCGCTGCCCGTTCCTCTTTCGGATGTATCTCCTGACTGTGATATCGGACACTTTGCCACCAAGCGTGCTCCCAACCAAGAAGCCGGCGCCGGGGGCAAGGTAGAAGAGGCCACTTTCGAGGGGGGAATTCAGGTTGAATCGAGGGTTGATGACACGACGGACTGAACTTAGTAGGCCGTACTGATTAAACGCCAACAGACCACAAGCAATGTTCTACTGTGGGTCAGAAACGCCCTGTTATAGAAGGGATACAACATACAGCTAATAGCACCTTTGGGTACTTGAACTGCCGAAACACAATCATAGGGTTGAACGTCCGAATCATGTCCCCTCGTGTCTTTGGCCGAATTGCCTCGGCAGTCTTGGGGTTCCCAACCTCGCTTGCCCGAGGGATGAAGAAGAAGGTGAGGACCAAGCCGAAGCAAGACATGCCGGCCTCGACACCATAGATGACTCTCCAGCTAGTGAATGTAGCGATGATACTACCGATTAGTGGGGCTGGGGATGATTAGTTGTGATGTCGCGTGACCCATGTCGTTGCTCACCGATGGTGTTTGCACTAACGCAGCTGCCAAGAAAGAAACCAACAGCCGTCCCGCGAACAGTCTATACGGCATTAATATTAAGGAGCAATAAAATGTTGAAGAAAACTTGCCGGTTCAAAAATGTCTGCCAGAATGGTCTGTCCGGCGACAAGGAAGAATGGTCCTGTAGTGCCGCCAAGAATCCAGAGAGAACCGAACCCTGCGATGTTGGGAGCCAGAGCACATCCAATGGAGCATAGACACAGGACAAGGTTCGCAACAAGATATGTTGACCTTCTACCTATTATTGTGCTAATTGGAAGCCAAATGAGGCCAGACAAGGCCTGAGCGACGAAGACGCCAGCATTGACAGTGTTGATCGTAGTCACGCCAATCTCCAAGTCTGAAGCAACCTCAGGTGTAGCAGGCATAATTGCAGTACTCCAAAATGTCATTGGAAGGGGCATCCAGCAGACGACGAACAGGATGACCCATTTTCTCCAAGAAGGAATCTCAGCCACATCATCGTCAATGGAACCGACAGGGGGCAGAGGCGTCACTGATGGTTGGGCACCAGTCAATGCCCCTGACTTGGGTTCACTCGCCATCTTGGCAGAAATTCAGGGGACAAACAAAATGTATTGAAACAGGAACTCGAACCGGAGCAATCAAATCAACACCTCGGCAATAGCATTTGTCAAACGAACGACTTCCGGTTAGCATTGCAATGAGGCTCAAAAGATGTGCATTTGCAAGAGAAGCCGAGGACCAGAAGAGTACAAATACCGCCTCGAAATCATGAATACCCAATACCCAAGCGAAGGAATTTTCGCTTTACATCAGCACGTATCACGATAAGTGGGCCTTTCATGACTACATCTTGCGGTGTCGGACACCCTTTTTTTATCCCTGGCAAATCATGAGTTTGACAAAGACCTCGGCATCAAGACTCGAGATGCCGATATAAAGGGTCAAGTAGCCGGCATGGTCCTCGGCGGAACCTCAGTTTTGCCGACCCGGTCGGAATTCAGCTTAGTCATTTCCGGCGAGGGGAAACCTTCTGCCGCGGACATTCGGCGTCACATTCCGCTTCCAGAGATCTTCGCAGTCACACGACATCACGGCTGCGACCAGATCGACTAGACGCATGTCCAATCGGGAAGAAACCGGATCCCCAGATTTGTTAAGATCAAGCGTTTTGCCGCTACCGACGATCCCCAGGTTTCCCACCTGCGTGCGGCGACTTTTACCATCTTTCCGCCTCCTTTGTGGTTGAAGCCCGAACCCCCATCAGTCCACTCGAATCGAGGGACGGCTAAACGCAAGTAGCCGATATGACCTCGAATGATGAGAGTCCCCGTGAGTCGGAGGCAGAGGGTAAAGATGATATCGACTCTCTTAATCCGGCCAGCAGCATCTCTGGCAAGCGACAGCGCAAGACCAAATCAACGGCGTAAGAGTGAGACATTATCACGCGCCAGTGAACCCCCTTGCTGATTCATACCTAAAACACAGCTGCCGTCGGTGTCACGCTCGAAAGGTAAAGTGCTCGGGGGGACAGCCTTGCGAGAACTGCCGACAGGCAAGCAAGGGTGCCGAGTGCTCTTATCCCCGGAAGAACCGGTTGGTAAAGGTCAGCCAACAGTAAGTTGATGCATGGCCTGACATGCTTCTTCTCTGACGTGGTAGATATATCGATGACCTTGTCGCCGAAAATCAGCGGCTCCGTAATAGTCGAGATACGGACACCAAAGTTCGGCCTGAACTCGGCGCACCGGATGCTCCGATTGCCCCTACTACCAATGGCCAAGCTGAGGCGACCTCGACCCTTCAAGGGACCCTGTTGGAGGAACGTCCCTGGTTCTTTGACATGAATGTTCTTCACACACCGGTATTGATCGGTGAAGCATCAGATGCCGCGTTTGCCACACGTTTCCGTCAAGCCATCTCGGAGCCTGGACACAGCCATATTCCCAGAGTCAATTACGCACCGGATGATAGACTACTTACTCTGTCTGATGCCGACTGCCCTTGGCCTATTCCCTCTCGAGCACGATTGCTTGTCAATGTCGCCCTCAAGTATGTCAGTCGCTGTTACCATATTGTCCGGAAAAGTCAGATCCTTGAGGGACTGGAGCAGACGATCCAGAACCCACATTCCACCGACTCACTTCTAAAGAGTAAACTATGGGCCCTATTCGCCATTGGAGAGATGTACTCGACGCGGACGGCGGCAAAAGAAAAGAACTTCCCGGGCATGTGCTACTTTGCTCGTGCGACCCGTGTACTCCGGATCATCAGTGAACGACCGAGGATTGACGCTATCGAGATCAGATTACTTCTGGTAGGTTGCTCGACATACACCTCTCTTTAACATGACTGACCTTGTATAGTCCTTTTACTCTCTTGCACTCAACCGTCGGTACACAGCATATGCTCTAGCCGGCTCTTCAGTCCGCCTTTCAGTGGTAATGGGACTGCACCTCAACGTTCCCGAATCCCAACTAAGGGATGCTGCTGCCAGGGAACACAGAAATCGAGTGTGGTGGACTGCTTATAGCTTCGATCGCATGTGGGCATCAAGACTTGGTCATCCAGTTGCGATACAAGACAACGATATCGAAGTTGATTTCCCTTCAGACCCTGTATTGGACACGCCCTCAGACGACTTTGCAGACTCGGCATACTTTATTGCAAGTATACGGTTGGCTCGTCTCGCAGGTCGGGTGATCAACTCGATTTATACACGAAGGCCTCAGCAAAAGACCTTGTCTCAGAGAGTGCAAGAGGCTTTGAGGGATCTGCGTACTTTTGTGGAAGAGTTGCCAGCTCATCTACATATCGAGTCCACGGATGGTCCCGAACCAAGTCCCAAGCCTCTCTCCTTACATCTTTATTTCAACCAGGTAAGAGCATGCACTTTCAACACAGAAGGTATCTTGCGTCTAACATTCAACAGGTCGCCATCACGTCCACCCGACCCATTCTCCTCCACGTCCTAAGAACTCACGTCGCCGCTTGGGAGACGCAGCCAAGGACAGAACCCCAGATTCCTGCCTCTGCTGTCACCCTGTCTGAGGCTTGTGTAAGATGTGCACGACATTCGTGCCGCTTGCTCATCGATTGCTGGATTGATGGATCCTTTGCTACGTTTGACTACTTTTATACTCAATACCTCTTCGCTGCCGCCACTGTTCTGGCGATTTCGAGTCTCCTCGACGGCAAGGAGTGTCGAAGCGACAAGGAGCAGTTTGAGTCGGCCGCTCAATTCCTGGCTCAATTGAAGGAGAATGGCAACTTTGCCGCGGAGGAGTTCTGTCGACATTTAGACGCCATGAAAGTCTGCATGGCGGCAGTTCAGTCAAGGAGAGGAGATTTCACCCCCCTCCCAGACGCCAACTTGATACAACTTGACGGTATCGATGTCAGTCAAGCACTCGCAGGGGCCAATCCCACAGCGGGTATGGCATTGTCAGAGCCTTCATTGCAGGAGCTCCTGTCTCAGCCTGTTCTGGATTTGCAGTTCATCGATGCGTCGATGTATCATGATGGTTCGCAGGGACTGTACTGGCCGGATATCAGCCCTGAGAGTTGGACGACCAACGCGTGGACACCGAATTAATACGTTTTCAACCAAAAGTCGATTTTTATTGGGAGGCCGTTTGTCCTTTTTAACGTAGCCATGTCTTGATATGATTGAATTTCAACTTTGTGTCTTCTTTTTTGGTTCCAATCTGTCTCGGGTCTTTGTCCTGATCACAGGCTAATATCGCGGGATAGAGAATGCTTCCGATTGATATCAAGATAACTCGTGCCTAGAACCGTCGTCCCCTTCCAGCTCTAGAATCAATCTCTCTTGGACGTCAAGTTCATGCCTCTCCCCCATGTTCCAGCATCACCAGCAAGCTCTGGTGGAAGCCCACCAGCTTCCCCCCAGCTCTGGAGTGACGTGTTTCTGTACTTTACCTACTAGTTCCCCTACTCTTCAAACTTCACATATCCCTTCCCTTTCACAAAAGTGGCCAACCATGAACCCTGAGCCTTAGACTCTGCAAGCTCAGTATAAAACTCCCCGTGAGCGCTACCGTCAATGGCCGCCATCACTGGTGATCCATCTTCGTTTCTCTGGTCTGCATAGTAGAACCTGCTCCTGTCAATGCCCGTTACGCTTTACTCGATCAGGGAGTAAGTATCTTACTTATAGCCTTGAGGGCTATATGCCTTGGCAGCAAATGAAATCATGTGAGAACCTGCCGCCTTTCCAACGCCGAGACTCAGAAATGGAGGGAAAGGCTCGAGGTTGGCCTTGTTTCCGGTGTAGATGAATGCCCTAGATGCAGAGTCTGGCAGCTTTGCAAAGCCTGATATCGCCAACTGAAGCAGTTGAAGCAAACTTGTGGTGTTGATGGCCAAGTCAGCTGCGAAGTCAGATACTGGAAGCTGGATTGGGTCGGCATTATCTGACGCCATGGTGCTGGCAAATGCTGAATCTCCCGTCAGTACTTATGCTTCAGTATATGATACATCACTCACCGTTGTGGACAACGACGCTAGGGATTCCGAGCTCATCCACGGTGCGTTTATATGCTGCCTCTACCGAAGATGGATCCACTAGATCACCCTTGACATGCAAAAAGTCCCGTCCTTCAAACACGGGCGCCAGCGCACCACGGGAGACGACGGCCACCTTGTATCCCTTGCGAGAAAAGGCGTCGGCAACGCCATAGCCAGTATTAGCACCAGCGCCAAAGATGAGAATGACAGGCTGGTGATCTGAGGTGGACATGTTTGCGGGATGAGATGTTGGTTGAGGTTACAAGATGAGCGGCAATTGGTGTATTTATATGCATCTACCAAGACCCATGGTTACATCGAATATCTTGCATGATTGCTAATGGCTCACTAGAATAAGCAGAGATCGACCCGCCTTTCGGGTTACAAGAGATGCTGTTGGACAGCCGGGTTTTGGTGTTTGTAAGCTACCGCTAAGTCCGAGCCCTTGCAGAGACATATCAAAACACCTCCACCATAAATGACGATGATTATACACAGGTCCAGGGGATCAATGCCATTAATAAGGCCTAGGACTTCTCAGACTCAGAGCAACCTGGTCTCAGACCATGAATAGTGCAGTAGACATGTACTTGGAGCGATATCTCCATCACGATCTCACGCGTCATCCAGACTACATCATATAAAGAATGTGCCTCTGACTCGTAAATTCTGTCCTATCGTAAATCGCCATTCAGCCTTAGTCTAACAGCAGAATCATTGCCCCTTTCATTTGCATGTTGCACTCACCTAGTGCTTACACCTGATGCGTACTTGAGGTGACAAAAGTTCCCTTGTGGCTTTACCTCCAAGCTGTGCTTTACTAAAAGGGCTGAGATGTCTACAAGACTCTGAACCAGTCTCTCGGTCTAATCAGAAATCCATTCTTACAATTTCTCCTGGAAAAGTATGGAACAAAACATATCAGCAGCATCCCATTGACCTGTTGGTGTTGCCACCACGCGTGCCATATCCATGATATAACAAAGGTCGTTCCAAAGTTCAGTGCAGGTTTAAGAAGGACAAAAACGGCACTAACGGGCCACTGGAAGAACTCGGCCAATCCGTTCTGTCAAAGGAGTTAGGTACCACAGGGAGAATGTTCCCTATGGAGGCGAAGAAGAGCCTAGATCAGCAAACAGCGAAAGAGATTGCTCTACGGGACTCTAAACAAGACGAGATGCGGTGATACACATATCTAACAGCGCTTCTAAACAGCTGCAACCGCCACTTCTGTTAGGCGGCGGCGGGTCTTGCAATAGGACCTTCAGGTACGACATCAGCAGCACCTCGAACGGCGAAACAATTAGCTGCGATGCTCGGCTTGTAATAAAGTAGACATTAAAAAGAGAAGAGGATCCAAATTACTTATTCCACCATACAGATTAATACACACCATCCACCCCTCAAGACTTCCTCTTCTGCAACAATCCCTTGAAAGGGTTCTTACCCCGGAACCTCAACCAAGTAGCCACATACACAATGGCATAATTAAAGACAATGAACCCGCAAAAGATTCCAAAGTCCCGCCAGATATTCCTGTAATAGACGCTGAACCCAGCACCGAATTCATCTCCAGTCGCGTATTGACAAAACTCGCAGAGTCCCCCTTCACCCGTCTGCACGTAACCGCCCGCCTGCTGGATGTATTGTCGCGCATACTCTTGACACGATTGACCAGATGGTGTTCGAAAGCGCGCAAATTCGCCCGACTTGCACTCGACTGGTTGATCATGGATGGCAACGCCGAGAAAGGCTTCGAGGAGGTAGTGAAAGGGTGTAAGCCAGTACATCCACTCACGCCAGAAAGTCGGCAGTCCAGCAGGAGGAACAACGACTCCACAGAAGGATACGACGAAGAGGAAGAAGATGGGTACAAGAAGAGAAGCAAGAAGCTCATTCGGTGCGAAAGCGGCGATTGCCTGTCCAAAGCTGACATAGTACAGCTCAAACAGCAACACGAGCAAAAACGCAAAACCAGAAGTGAAGCTCGAGGCTCGCCATCCAAAGACTCCCCACCACCAGCAGTTGAAGTAAATCCCTCCCGCGACGATGCGGTATGGAATCTCAACTACAACAGCAGCAGTGGTCCAGGCGAACCAACTGTATATCTTGGCATTGTTCTCACGCCACTGGAAGATCTGTCGTGACTTGAGAAACACGGGTTGTAGCTGCTGGATGAGAGGTGGGCTGATGGTGAGGGTCATGAAGATGGAGAATAGCCTGTTTTGGTAGTCGATGGATGCGAAACCAATCTTGTAAAAGGTGAAGCAGTTGAATAGACCGGTGAGGATGTGAAGCATAAAGTTGCCAAAGATGTACTCTGGAGATCTCCAAAAGGCGATGAAGGAGCGGCGTACAACGGCCCATGTTTGGGTCGAGAGAGGCATGGCATACTCGCGGTCGTCCTTCAGGCTCTGAGATGGTTCCACGTCTCGACGTCGTTGAATCATTTCTTCAATCTCGCGGGATCGAGTTTCGCGTTCAGAAGAATTAGCCCAGACATCACCCCAATCTTGACCATTGTAATCAGGATCTCCAGCACCGATTGAGTCTAACATGTACTCTGCCGGATTCGCGTCGGGCGGACACTTGGGACCACCATTGGACTCAAAGTAATGAATGAGGTTCTGACTGTCATGACCAAGGGGACCGTGATAAACAACGCGACCACCAGCCTTGAGAAGAAGAAGCTCGTCAAAGTGCTCAAACAGGACAGCCGAAGGTTGGTGGATGGTGCAGAGGACAGCTTGACCCGCGTCTGCGAGCTTTCGAAGGAATCGGACAATGTTGAATGCAGCGCCAGAGTCGAGACCAGAAGTAGGTTCGTCGAGGAACATGAGAAGTTCAGGCTTGGAAGCCAACTCGACACCAATGGTCAATCTCTTTCGCTGTTCGGCGTTGAGACCCTGTCCAACAATACCAATTGTAGCGCCAGCAATAGGACGCATCTCTAGTAGATCAATGATGGTCTCGCAGTACTCCATCTTTTCCTTTGTCGGAACCTCTTTGGGTTGTCGAAGAAGCGCCGAGAACTGAAGGGCTTCACGGACAGTAGAGGTTGGCTCGTGAATGTCCATCTGCTCTGCGAAACCGGTCGCTCGCTGGAATGACTTGGGAAGAGGTCGACCGTCGACGAGAAAGTCGCCTGTAATTGTTCCAAAGTTAAGGCGTTGAGCCAAGGCATTGAGGAGAGTCGTCTTTCCAGCGCCTGTAACTCGTTAGTTATTGTAGCGATACTCTCGACTCTCGGGGTAGTGAGTGACCTACCAGAAGCTCCCATGAGGGCAGTTAACTTTCCAGGACGAACATAACCCTGAACATCCTGCAACAGCTTCCTCTGTCCCTTGTCATACGGGATCGTGTAGTTAATGTTCTGGAACGTAAACACAGTCTCATTCTTCCCAACCTCGTTCGTAATCTGCTGATCCGTCTTTGTCCTCTCAGCACTCAGGCCCTCAGCAAGAGAAACAACACGACCAGCTTCTTCATCATTCTTGGTCCTCCCACCAGTATCAATCGACTCTTCGACAGCCTTGGGAACTTGACCTCTCTTGAAGACGGTAATCGCACCACCTCCGACGTTGGGTTTCATGAGTTCCATGCCGAGGGCTGTGAGGAAGACGAAGAAGAGGAAGAAGGCCCATAGGAAGCCAAAGTTGCGCCATAGATGAGCTCGAGTGTAACTGAATGACTGCTGGATGTAGTCTGATCCTTCAACGGAAGACGCTCCTGGAGATGAGCCTGGTAGGGTACATCCTTGGTACTGTGGTTGAGCGTTGGGGCCTTGAGGAACAAGGTACGGCGGAGAGCATTCGAGATTGAGACCAGTAAATTCGTTGGCCATTAAACACTCAAAACCGTATTGAATCCAATTGATCCATCTCAGCCAGCCGAACCAAGGACGCATCGAATCGGGAGGGATCAGATAGCCAGTGTAGACGATGACTATCTGCACGCTCAGGCCAGTGAACCGGGTCGCGATGTCAAGACTCTTGCACCATGCAGAAATGGCCCTGAAAAAGGCATATGTCACCATAGTGACAAGCCAAAGGATCAGCGTCGCGATAAAGAACTGCGACGCTGTACGGGCCAAGTTGGACATGAAGTAGATGATGACGTTGAACAAGACGACTTGGATAAACACCATGGGAACATCGACGACTGTCTGCGCTATAGCAAACGCAGACGGCCGATAGAAAGAGAAGGACTTGTGCTTGAGAAGAATGGGCTTGGACTCAAACGCAGCAGTCTGTTCAGCAAGAGCAAGAAGAGCATTAAACAATAACAGAAAGAAAAGTGTACCACCACGAGGAAACGCGCCCGCAGCTGTCTCGGGGAGGTTGTAGAAGAGACTTCCAACAATGAGACCCTGAAAGAGAAGACCACCCCATTTACCAAACAGCGAAGCCCTATCACCTGTCATGACGAGGAATTGTCGATGCGTGCAGGCGAGAACTTGTTTGTGGAAGGGAATCTCATAGTTCTTCTTCTTTGTCCGTTCAGACTCGTGTCTGCGACGTTCTTCAGCTCGACAACCAAGCTCAGATTCGAAATTACCAATGTCTTCGAGGTTCTTTTGGTAAGCGTCGCTTCGACGGTATGCTTCGGCGAATTCATCTGCTGTACGTGGGATGCGATCTTCCCAGCCGCGACGAACACTGCGTTCATGCTCATCCGTGACAGAAGTCAAAAAGTCGGCAGTAGTCCATCGCTCAGGACACTCGAATCCAAGATCCAAAAAGTACTGCTTCGCATTGTCTGAAGGTCCAAAGTAAAGGCACTTGCCGTGGTCGATGAGCAACACCTTGTCGACGAGGTCATACAGAGTCTCGCCAGCTTGGTAGAGAGACACGGCGGTCGACGTGTCGGCCATGTTTGTCATTGCGCGGATCGACTTGACGTATTCGACGGCTGTACTTGCGTCGAGACCTTTGCTGGAGTTGTCCCATCCTTGGACAGAAGCTCTGGTGATCATGGCCTCAGCAATGCTAACTCGCTTCCTCTCGCCGCCCGACACACCACGAATGAACTCATTGCCAACCTTTGTCCCAAGAGTATGTTCAATCCAAAACAACTTGGTAACAACTCTCAGAAACTCACGGACATAATCCGCACGGCTCTCACCCTCAAGTCGAGACTCCTTCCCAGGCGTACGCGTCTGTAGTGCAAACTGAAGAGTCCTCTTGACAGACAAGGTAGCATAATGCAAATCGTCCTCGGGATTGTAAATAATCTCTCCCCGAAAGTCCCTTGCCATAGTCCCCGCATCAGTACCTCCATAGGTAACCTCCCCCTCAACAGCCTCAAAGCCAGCCCTCTGGTTACAAAACGCCTTGAGAAACGTGCTACAACCAGCCCCAGGCCTGCCGAGCACGAGGAGCAACTCCCCTGGACGCACACACCCGTCAAAGTCACTGATCAGATCCCTAACAGGTGGCTTGGCGAGCGCCGCCTTGGGACCTTGGGTGGACAGCTTGGAAAGTGTCCGAGGGAGGCCGAGGAAAAAGTCACCGACGGTGGGTTGGAGGCTTGCGCCGAGGCCGACTCCGCGGACGGTGAGACGGCGAAAGATGACTCCGCTGTGGCGCGTCTTTTCGCCTTCGCTCTGTTTTTGTCGGGCTTGGCCAAAGATGCGTGACATTAGACGGTTGAGTTCTTCGTGTTCTTCTTGTTCCTCCTCGGGTGTGCTCGCGGACGTCTTGCGACGGGATAGGACGCGGAAGAGGTCATCTTCGGTTCGGATCGTCTTCTTTCTCTCGAGATTGGGTCGTTCTTTTTTAGGGTCATTTGATTGGGACTTTATGGGCGAAAAGATTGGTTCGTCGGGGGAGGATGGGGCGTCAGGAACGGCTGTCTCTTTGCGTTTCTCATCGGTCGAGGCTTCGCGTGGTAGAATGGTACTAGAAGATGAATTCTCATCCCTCGACATGCCAACAGCCGCAGCTGAGTCTGAGACAAGTTCATCTTTTCGCTCAGCCTGCTTCTGCTGTGACTCGTCATGCGTGTGCCATGTTTTCTCATCTTGGCCGGCCCCCTCAATCACATCGTAGTGCTGGTGCACATTCGTCGTCTGTGGCTGCTGTCGTGTACCCAAGTATCCACCGGCCGAAGCCCCGGTGGCCACCACCGGTTCACCCCAACCGGAGGTGACCGGGCCATGTCGCCCCGAAACGCCGGCTTCAAGTCGGTGTGCCGTATCACCAGTCGGCGTCAACTGATCAATTGAACTGATACTGGGCGTTACGGGGAAACCTCCCGGAATATCCTCATCTCGAGGAGTAGGTCTCTCGTCGGCCATTGCAATTAGAGTGTAAAAGTGTCGTGGAACATGAAGATATCCATGGTAGCTAACCAGCACGACATTTTTATCTCGACTTGACAGTTACCCTGTGAGGCGTCTATGACGACACCAACGGACTTCGGACTTTTCAATAAACGCGACCAACTGCGAATAAACGTCTTATCTTGTCCCGCGCTGACGCGGAAGCAGCCATGATGGGAACGGCTTCGATCGTAGTGAGCGGGTGGTTTCGTCATAGACTTTTAAGCTTACTGGAGGTTTGCTTTGACTACCCTAGACTTTGTTAATTTCCTTCCTACTGTTTAAATTACGGTTGAGATTACTGTCATTGCTCATTCACACGGGCCGAGATGTACGCATCATGCACTTGACCAGATGGGTTTGATCTGTATTGAACCTGTAGACTCTCTTCTGCCGCCGAGGTTTGAACTCCAACGCCGACCGTCCC
>JABCKD010001720.1:0-15291 GCA_013186415.1 Fusarium sp. NRRL 66088 | reverse complement strand
TTCTTATAGTAATTAAAGAGTTCCTTAATACTTATAGGCATATCTATAGTCTTTTACTAATTAATATATAATATTATTAGGCCCCCCTATCTCTTGAGCTGCATCTACCTACCCTGGACGAGCATGCCACTCACGTGAGATATCACATTCAGTGGGGGGGACTTGATTCATGTAGCTAATGAAAATGAGATCGTCTTATACCCACAGCGCGAATGGTAAGTCGACAGGACAGGGTAGAGCCATAGAACACCATCAGCACGCTCACCAACTCAAATCATAAACAGGTTAACTAATCTAAGCCGCGGATTCTAATCGGATTAGGCTTACTGCCGTCAGGTAACGATAATTTTCTTATAAACACCATAAAGAAAGAGCAGTGATGGCATACTTTTCCTATTTCGTCGAGTTAGTAGAATGTTGCAAGTAAATAAAGTGGGTGTGATGCCCAGGTAACATTAAAACCCCGAGAAAGATATATACTACTTGACACTTTAAGGAGTTATACTATTCTCTTTCTTATTTTTTGGATCGATATGCAATTCTCTTCTCTCCTGTAACTTGACATTTGGAGGTGGCATGCTGGTCCCGATGGTTTTGTCGCTCCTCCTTCCCAGTAAGATAGCTATAAAACTAAACACCATAGAGTATATATACTACTTGGAACTTTAGATAGTCAGTCGTATTGTTTCCGTCTCTATTTTGTTTTGGATTAACATGCAATTCCCTTTTCCCTCGTAGCCCGCCATCTGGAGGTGGAATCTTGGTCCTGGCGGGGTTTCTCAATACTACTCCTTCCCCGTCTCCCCCGGCCACCTACTTCTGCCGCGTCCCCTCTCTCACCTTTGTCTTTTCTTCTCTTCTTCTCTAGACCGTCCCCAGCATTGCAGTTGTTTTGTATCCCCCGTCTATCCCTGTCTGTAGTGTTCATATGAGCATAGTATCTCTAGATAGCTTTCTTGTTCTAGAAGCGGTTGTTTGAGGCTCTTGTATATGGTTCCTCTGACGAGGCCCGTCCCTTTAGCTTGCTACTAGACTTAAATCCTCGGACGCTATCCGAAGGTTCACTTCTTTTTACTCCCTTCCTCTCCCCGAAGCAGTTTTCGAGACTCTTATATACGGTTCCTCTGACGAGGTCTATCCCTTTGGTTTACCATCGGCTTAAGTCCTCGGACGCTATCCGAAGGTTCACTTCTTTTCACTCCCTTCCTCTCCCCGAAGCAGTTTTCGAGACTCTTGTATACGGTTCCTCTGACGAGGTCTGTCCCTTTGGTTTACCATCGGCTTGAGTCCTCGGACGTTGTCCGAAGGTTCACTCCTTTTCACCCCCTTTCACTCCCTTCCTCTCGAAGCAGCCTCCAGTCCTTACCCCCCTGGCTTTCGGACCAGCAGTCTTGGGTCCGGTCTAGTACTCACCATGACACCAACTCCGAATCGACTTCGCCTCCTGGTAGGCTTTGTTCGTCTCGCTCACACCAAGCTCGAATATGCCGTGGAGGCATTCAACAACGCTGACGACGACGACGAGATTGATGACCTTGACCTCAAGTCCATCGTGTTGGAAGCAGTACAAGACGGGTTGAAGTGCAAACGCAATCTCCTCGAATCATTGCTCGGCACAGTGTTCTTAGTAGACGATCTTCCCAAAGACGTCCGTGATGCTCTTCAGCTCAAGTTTAAGACCCCTTTTCCATCCCTCACCCCATCAAGCTGTAAGTCATTCCCCGGGAACGGGTAACGTTAATACTGATTGGAACAGCACCCTCCACCTCCACTGTCCAGACCACTCCCTCCTCGGCCGGGAAACAGGAGCGTGGCCCAATTGTTCAAGATGATGGTACTCATGACTACTCCGACCAAGACCTCGAGACGGACGTTGCCGACCATGACATTGGGATGATCAAGTCCAATGGTACCATACTGGAGACAACTGACTCCATCGCATTCTCCTTCTTCGATGTCCAGACCGTTCCCGATCCGGCCCAGAGGCACGAGCGTACCAGAACCGACAATGAAGAGCGTACCCAGGATGACTTTCCCGACCAAGTCACCGAGCCAAGTGATGACGTTGAGATGGTCGATGCCAATGATGCCATCCCAGAGATCACTGGTTCCATTGCCTCCTCTACCACCATCCAGACCGTTCACCTCTCGATCGAGGGACAAGAGAGTCTCCTGGTTGACGAAGATGACAATGCCGAGGACGCTCCCGATAAAGAGCTCGAACCCTACGATATCGTTAAGATGGTCGAGTCCAACGACGCCATCCAGACTGTTTCCGTCTCGGCCGAGAGACCTGAGAATCGCCAAATTGATGAGGATGACGACACCCAGGATGGCTCTGCCAACCAAGATCACGAGGCCGACGATGTTGACGATGTAGTGGAGATAATCGAGTCCCATGATGCCGTCCGGGAGACAACTGGTTACATTCGAGTTGGTCGCCAGCCGATACAGTCACACAACCCCGCCGTCCGTACAGCACCATTTTTCGAAGTCAGATGCATCATCAGCGATCGACTGAACAGATTGTATAAATCTGTCGATACCAAACTGGGGACTCTCGCCCAGGCCAAGCTAGACAGCAATTTCCGAGACATAGAACAACTCCTCCACGGTTCTTTTGCCGTCCATCCGAACGAGACAGCCTCGAGGCTGTGCGACTATACTGGTCTGCCTCTGTTTTGGTCCCCCGGCCCATTCTCAATTTCCGTCGAAGCTGTGTACCTATACGCTTCCAGTGATGGTCAGCTAGGCTATCATACTCCGACAAACGTGGCCTTGATTATGTCTTTCCTCAACTATGTCAAAAGGGCCCAGCCGCCTCTCGTTTTGCCTCTGCTCGGTGCCTGGCAACGAAGCTTGGCTCATCCAGATTTTCAAGAACGAAGGTCACTCTGCGCATGGGTATTCAACGCGATGACGAATACCGCGATCCTCTACAAGCTCTTCGGCGGGACCCTGAGTCACCAGCGTCAGATCTCTCTCTGGTACCAGTGGGAATATGACAAGCTCAGGGAAGTCCTTCAGCTACTGAGGACCGGAGCAGTTACGCAGACACTGACCGACGCATTGACTGGCCTTACTGACTTGGCCGCCCTCCCTTTCGACCGCACCTCTTGGCGAACCCGGGATACGACTCCCGGCGCTCATGTATATGGCAATATGATTCTGATTGCAGCAAAGTATGGTGTGACCAAGTCTGAGTTCGACTATTACTTTACTCTACCAGCCCCAAATAAGCAGGATCGAGTCTTTTACCCCTACCATATCCTCTCTCGGCCACGCTCAGAAGCACTCTCATAGGATTGGAGTACTTTATTCGCCATCGCAAAGAGGATGCTCCATACAATGCAAAAAGACTGCAATAAAAACGCCGAAAAAGAGTATGGAGAACCTGGAAGAACACCACTCGTTGTCGTATACTGGATGGCGCATCACTTCTGCAGCAAGCTTCAAGCTCTCAAGATCTCTATGTCCAATGCGAGTCAGGAAGAGGTTGCTTTCCATATTCTGGATCGCTGGGGGTTCCCTATAGTGCCATGGACCTACCACGCCTTTAAGGGGTCTTTATGCAAAGGGCCTGACCATGGGATCGCCATGCTTTTCGGCCTTGTCGCTGGAAAAGAGCGGGACCCAGTTCAGTACATCGATTTACAGCGATGCACTATCACCATTGGCGCAGCCTCGACGAATTTTGCTATGCAAAACTATAGCACTGACTCTTGGGAGACAATCCTCCACGTCATCAGAGCAATTCCTTTTCATCATGTGTGGTGGCGGCCTGATCCACAACTCGGTTCCCGCCCTTGGTCTGGTGCATGGGACGACTCTATCCTCCCCCAGCCACCAAATCAAGGATTTCATGTACCTCTCGCGCCTATTGTGAACTGGGTCTCGATTGGGCAACAGAAGCCTTCCCAATCTGTCTTCTGCGATCTATGCAACCAATGGTTTCCGCAGGTTGGTGCCTTTATTGCACACTGCCGGAGCGGCCATCAGAATCTCTTCGACGTTATTCATCCTCAACAAGCGCAGATCGACCATGAGTATTGGAATAAGCCCCGATACGCTTGCGACTATCCTGAGTGCAATAAGAGATTTCAACATAAGAAAAGTCTAAGTGATCACAAGTTAGAGCACGCTGGAATTTTAGATACTTGTCCTGGTTGCGGAAGCGTGTTCAGCCACAGACGCTTACTGCGCCAACATATATTGCGATGTTGCCCTCGCATAGTTGGCGAAATTTAACTATTTATTCTCTACGTCCAAGGCTCCTTTATCTTTTCTATTAATACCTTCCTGCTGAAGAGTGTCTGAATTCTATATTGGCGACCTCGTTTCCGCCCCAGATACGGGCAAAGATGAAGAAGTTCTTCCTGCATTGTATTATTCACCTAGTTGTGTTTATATTTGGTCTGGGGTCTATCTTGGTCTCCCGCCGGGGCCCCTCTCTGTGTTTATCTTCTTCTAACCTCTTCTTCCTCCTCACTTCTACGCGTGACGTACGTTGCTTATATTACCTCGGTTGGAACATGGTGGCATTGCGGATGCTGGTCCCGCTTGCGCGAGCTTGTTTAACTATAGACGCCCACGATGCTGATATGTATTGGGTTGTTACCCGTAGGTAGTTACACCTATATGACTACTTCATTTATTCTAAGGCTACTTTATCACCTATATTAAGAACTTAATGCCATTCAAGCGCAGCCAATTAAAAGCCTGCCACCTTATGAGCCAGCCAGCCAATCAGGAGCCTCTCGCCCCCGACCAGAGCTCTCTCTCCAAATAATAACATAACACAACGCAACACAACGAGCTAAATGCCCATTGGCCAGTCATGCGCTTTTGTAAATGGACTAAAATCAATGGAGGCGTGAGTGAGGGAGGGCTACTCTCCTTCATGGGTCTTATAATTTCTCCACGTATGTCGGTTGCATTTAGTTGTTTGATGGCGTAAGAAAGGAGATGCCCATATTCCAAAGATCAAGTCATGCATCCCCCATGTTCGTCTGAACGAGTCGGGGTAAGGGAATCAAAGTCTTCCCTCCATTCTGAAAATTTGCGACAAGTCGCTGTGAGCAAGCCAAGTAAAACAAGTGGGATCGCGTAGGTAGGTATTCAAAGAATTCTCACTTATAGGATGGAGCCAATTCAGCTCCGCCATTGCAGCTATTCTCTTCCTTCCATCATTACCTTTCTATACTCGACGCGGTAGCTATTCAAGGTGGACACCATTTAAGATCCTCAAGCATCCTGATCGACAATTGTCATTGATAGGTGACTACATGATCAATTATCTCATATTGGAAAGAGACAAACACTTGTAGACAAGATGGTGTCAACAAGCGGCCCTCTTGTGAAGGACAAGGTCTTGAGTTGCCGAGTTGGAGTTGGAGTTGATAACATGGATATTTATTAAATTGGTCGGTACCTTTCTACAAGAGGAAGACAAACAAATCCAATCAGGAGACACATAAACACATCTGTTGAGAAGAGTCGAGCCCATGATTACACCAACAAAGGTCATTATCAGCCAAACACCGTCCCCCATACACCACGAGTTAGTCGCTTTCAAATCAACCTAGATCAATATCATCCGAAGAATCCATATCGGGAAGAGAGATCTCATCGTTATCCGCCGCGGCACTCCACTTCTTCTTTTCCTCAGTGAGACCGTCAAGATCCGCCAAAGCACGCAGGGTCTTATCGTGAGCCTCCTTGGCCTGGATGGCTTTTTCACAGCCCTGAATGTGCTTCCTCGCGTCCATCATCTCTGTTTCTGCCAATAACAGTTTAGTCCGGGCTGCCTCAATCTCTGCCTCCAAACCGGAACCGGCATTTCTCAACTCAGAGATGACCAGATCCACTCCTTCGCGCACTGCTTTGGAGTTAAGCGTCTTCTCCTGACTGAGCTTCTTGTCAGACTCATCCTCCAGTTTGTCCATGACCTCTTGGGTTCTGTCCGAGATTCTAGATTCGGTATTGAAGACTCGGCTGCTCCGGCGGGAGCTCAGGTTGCTTCGTCGCCGTGAGGTTTGGGTCTCGTTTGTATCAAGGCAACTGATGACACTTTTCAGTACCTCATTGCACATATTTCCAACCTCATCTCTCATTTCCATCTTTCCCTCGAGTTTGGCGACCGTTTCCCGGGCCTCCATTTCGCCGTTGACTGCTGCTTTGTGACGTTCCTTCGCCTCTTCAAGCCTCTCCAACAAGGTTTGTAGGCTATACCTTGACAGCCGATCGTCGAATGTCATCAACTTGGACTTGGATTTCCTCTCTTTAAGGTCTTTGAGCGCAGCGGCCTCATCGGGTGAAAAACGAGACCCTTTATCGACCCTGGTCTCTCTGAGCAGCTGAATGAGTGCACGCTGCTCGGCTCCAATATCAATCCTTGCCGGGCATTTCTTGCGTTGTAAGACCGAGGACAGACATCTAACCACATGGAGGCCACAGCTCCAGTCATCGTTTTGAACGGGAGAGGGCTAGATGACCTGGTTAGCCTATCGTATCAAAACCTCGAGGGCAATCAAAGTAGGTACTCACCTGTTCCACAGCCAGCAGCGGCATTGGAGTCTTTTGTCTCGATGAACCCAGCCAATCTTCAATGCGCTTCTTGACTCCCTTAAAGTGGCCGAGGTGGGGCAAAGAGTCATAGTAGGTTAAAACATAGCCAGTGGCGACTTCCTCCAGCGTCGCCAACGCCCAGTGGTCTCCGGAGTGATGGGTTGGGAAATATACAGCCCTTTTTTCCCCGTCAAACGATCGAATTGATGATGGCAAAGTTTCAGAGTGTGTGTCATTGTAGAACCACAACGGGTCCGCCAAAACGACATGGCCGTTTGCGTCTGCATGCTTCAAGAATATGGCCCGGCAAAGGAGGTGCAAGACATCATCGGTTAGACGTTGTCCATTTGTCAGTTGGCGACGAATCTTGTCCGCCGTCAGAGCTTCAGTCTTTCGACGTGAGCCACCAGGACCATTCTCGGCGTGTTCCACCTGTGATACATCCCTCTTCGCCATCTTTGCCAAGCCGAAGAGGTTTCTTCTTACAGAACGATCCTGGCAGAAGGCGGAAGAACTCGGAGCAACTTGATCTGCTGTGCCAGCAAGGATTGATGAGGCCAGGGGGTTCAATGGTATTGATCGAGAAGAAATAACAACGTTGGGTTCTCTGAAGCCGGCTTCAAGTTCGTCTTGGAAAGACTCAAGGTCGGGTAATAGGTCGTCCTCCGGGAGTTCCAGGCCGCCGTTACTCGTAAAAGAGAGAGTATCGTTCCCAGGGAGATTCTCTGTGTCGGGGATGTTCGTCCCAGTGACCTCGTCCTTGATGGCAGTAGAGCTGGGGTCTAACACAGAAGCCAAAGTACCGTCGCTTAAGGCTTCTGGGTTTGTATCTTGTGGAAGTTGGGATGCACGAAGAGCTTCGATGCCGCCTTCTCCCAAGTGCTTTTCAACCTCTAATTTGGCAGCTTCAGCAAGGGAGCCCGTGAAACGGGCTCTGTTGGTGTTGGGGGCTTTCCCATTCAGAGCCTGTCGAAAGAGACCTGTTTCTGTCCAGAACAAGTCGAACTCGAAACTTCCAACGCTTGTGACCGCCTTGACAATCCGGTATATGGCGTCGATAACCTTCTCTGGTATGCCCCCCGGTCCGTAGTTTGTGCGGATCTCTTGTGGCATCCAACCCGGCCAGATGTCGTCGAGAAACTTGGTTCGTCGTGTTATTCGCTGATATGTTTCTTCACGCGCGAGCCGCTTCGCTTCGTCGTTTAACTGCTTACGGGCCACGTCAATCTTTGGGTGCTCTTGATTGAAGGCAGCACTGAGTTCCCGTTTCTGTTGCGGCGTGCGATTTTCGAAGAGTTTGTGGACGTCGACGTCGTTGGGAGAATTGAAGCCGGTGATGATTTCGTTGGTAAGTTTCACTGCCTAGGATGCAACAAAATCAGCCAATATTCTCCGACAGATGAAGGAAGGCTTTGTTGTAGACAGGAGAGGCGATAAGCTGAGGCGTAGCAAGGTATAACAGAATGGAAGGAGACAAGAGAAGAGTGAAGAACAGGATAAAACCTACCAGAAAGCTTCGTCGTTCAGTAGGTGACCGAGGTTCGAAAATGCGTGACTCGAGGGTCGAAGGCGTTGTTTGGAGAGGGGTGTACGGGCGGGAGTCTAGTGGAGGGAGCGTATACGCCCGTGGTAGTGGCTGAGATTCGTCTGCTGGCAGTTGAGGACAGGTAGTTGATAAAGCTGGGGTATTGTTCACGCCTAGTGATTGTCGTGCGAATGGTAGGAGAGGCTGTCCCGCCGTTGAGGTCGGCCCCGATGTTGATGTTGATGTTGATGTAATGGGGTGTCCAGGAGACAGCGTAAATGAGGTTAAAGGGTTGGTTGCTTGTGTAGATGGGCCTACTCGAACACTCGAAACGGGAGGTCTTGGCTGCAACTTGCGCGGTAGTTGTGGTTGGGATTGCTTCATCACAGATGATGGACAAGGGGAAGAGATGATGATTGATGCAAGAGGAAGAATTGCCATCAGGTCCGAAAGGCGACGCGTCAGAGTTTTATGGTTGCCATATCGTATTTCGTTTGCTGTATCCGTTTGTCGTCTGTCGTTTTCAAACAGAGCCGGGACGTTGCAGCTGGGACAGACGGGTAGACGAATCATTATGTACTGTAGTTATGTCGTCAAGACTTGTGCAGCTAGAGAGACGGGCATGACATAGGATCATATGCCTGCCCAACATTATAGGCGCAATGAATGGCATTGCAAGTTGTAAATGATGGGCAAGGTGAAGCCGTTTACGCCATCGAGCTTCTTATAGTTCTATCTCAATAGGTCGCCAATGATCCCAGCTCTGTACACAATTAGGAACAACTTATGCAGTGCACACTCCCTGTTATGATAGACGCTTAAGCCAATCAGCAACACATGGCCCATAGCCTATGCAATGCAATGCAACAGTAACAATCCAGCCCAATCACCGCCATCTCTCCCTGAAGCACAACAGAAGGCAGAGCTAATCAGCATACTCCGTACTTCCACCCCGTCGCACTCTCGGCTGAAGCGAGCCCTGTTCACTCCGCGCTTCCAAGGTGGTTTTGAGTTTCCTGACTTCTTGGAGCACGCAAAGAAGTTGAGAAAGGGGACACCTTATGGTTGAAGCCCGATTCTCGGTGGCTGCTTGTGTTGACTCTACTGATAAGATTTGCGACGTTGCCTCTCAACCATCTGTTTCGCAGCCTCTGCGTTCTAGACAGTGATGCTCAAGAGTATCAAGCTTAAGGTGTGGTCGAATGTAATCAAGTCGACTTGTTCCCGCCTTATAGAAGATCTTATATTTTGCCCTTTCATGTTCTTGCTCGTCCGTGTATTGTTCCTGGATATCGAGGTCAATGATTATGAGCCATCAGTGTCACTGCGACAAGACGATGGGGACACCATTGATCAAAGCCAAGTAGAGCCCATATTCAATTAGACAGATGTCCGTCTTGTCTTCCATCGACGAGAGAGCTGGCCGGATTTGCGTATCTTGACGAGGTTCTAAGAGTCACGGCCCGCAGGGCATGGGAGTAGGAAGATCAGTCTGCAATGTCAATTCGTCAAGAATCAGCGTTTCTGAAGCCAAGCTTTGCAGTTGAGCCTGTGATGCTGGGTGTCGGAGGTGTCGTCAGCCAGATATGATGCCTGCTTGCCACGCAGTGTCGAGGCGTGCAAGAAAGCCACTAATACATTATTCATTCGCAGCCGGACACAATAGATGTATACTCAGTGGACAACATGATACCTTGGATTCTCCCAACAAGGCACCAGAAGTGTCGAGTCCGGGCATGGCGACAATATCCAGGGCTGCAAGGCTACAGCCGCACATGCCACTACGGTACAGCGCAACTCCCACTAATCTACAGCGCACTGAGCACTATAGATTTTGCTCCACCTCGATCCCTAAATTTCAGCCCATCAACCGCTAAGCTCCAGCAGTCATGCCACTAAACTGCAGCGTTCTCGTGACCTACGGCGGGGATCCATGGATGGAACCTCTACTACCTATGGACGGTACCTACCTACGAAATGGATGCTCCGAGGGCACTGGACAAGGTGACGGGAGTATAGCTCGTTAATAAAATTATCTGTAAATGTTGAAGATATATTTATCTCCTTTATGGCATAGAAACAACATATGTTGGCCAGAACCAGAAACGGCCGTGATACCCAACATCCATCCGTCGACCCATCCTATCCTCGTTACAATCACACTATACGTCGACACGACAATGAGAAATTCTTGATGGCTTTAATCGCTCAGTGAAGTCCTTGAGCCTCTTCTTCCGCTCCTTCGCATTCTGCTCCTGCTTCCCTCTCAGTTCCTCGACTTCCTGCTCAAGCTCACGCTCCTCCTTCTCGACAGCCTCTAACATGTCAGCGAACATGTTACGTTGTTCCAGGCGTTGTTGGATCCAGCTGAGATTTCCTCGTCTCCCCATCTGCGACGGGACCCGCGATCATGTTATCGCTCATGCCGTAATCCAGCAGCTCTGTTTCGACTGGAGCCATTGCAAGCTCGCCATCTATCGACGAAATCGCCATCTTTAGATCTTCCCGGCGTTTTTCTTGCTCTGCTAGACGCTTCTTGGTTTTATCCAGGTTGGTCTGTTGGGTGAGCAACATCTGTGCCAGTTTCTCGATCTCGTCCACATCATCGTCCAAGGGTTGGAGGGATTCGATGCGAGTTCTCTTCGACTCTTGGGAG
Source organism: Fusarium sp. NRRL 66088 (assembly GCA_013186415.1). Classification (NCBI taxonomy): domain Eukaryota; kingdom Fungi; phylum Ascomycota; class Sordariomycetes; order Hypocreales; family Nectriaceae; genus Fusarium; species Fusarium sp. NRRL 66088. Next base: position 4,543 of record JABCKD010001720.1, on the reverse strand, counting down.
CTGATTGAGCTCAGGCTCGTTGATGAGATGCGACGACGGCGCTTTCGGGACGTCCGGGGGGGAGGAGTCGCTGGATTGACTCTGACGCGCTGATGCTCCTGCTCAGCACACTCCTGCGGCGAGGCATGTTAGTGGACATCATCTCCTTGGACCCTACTTAAAGACCGAGACGTACCTTGCGACTGACTCGCAATCCCTGAAAAGGAGACGCATCCTGCGTCCCAAAGCCAATTTCAGAAGGCCATGTCTGTCATCTTAGGGGGCTACGCGACCGACAAGACTCTTGAACATGGTATGGCCTGTCCAGTCGTCCATCTACCATTGTACACCAAGTACCATGGTCGCGCGACTGTCGGTTCTCGACATGGTGGGTGATCAGTGTGGAATGCGCCCGTGGACAGTCAAGATGGAAGACATCACAACTCGATTCCTCTGTCGGTGATGGGGGAAAGAGAACACGCCAGAGGACCCGTCAAATGTTGTCGTCATAGGGAGGCGCTGCTACCTTTTGCGCAGCCAATGTCCAAAGGTTGGATGGCTTGTTCAGCTCGTCTTCTATTTCCGAGGCGTACTGTTATGTGAGCATGGTAGGGTCGCCGTTGAAGATGGTTACCTTGGTCGATTCGCTAGTATCACATACACCTTTCGAGGACACAGTATGGAGGGCAGGGTCAGCTCGGTAGAGAATGGTGGCAAGGCAAGTCTCGGCGTTTAACTCAAGTTGGAACAGGGAATTCGGAAGTCTCGAGGGTGGAAAGAGGGTAGCCCAACGAGACAGCCGTTCTGTGGCTGTTGAGCAAGTCCCAAGGCGGCTATCTGTTGATGGGATGCCGCATCCATTGCGTGGAAGAAAGAGCCTGAAGCGTCCGCTTGGCCGTGCAAGACGACTTTACTCGATATCGCGAACCCGGAGTGTACGACGACTGGAAAGCAATAGAAGGGTCGGGCTCGTCGAGATGGTGACTGGAGAAGGCTACTATTGTTTACAGAGGTCGAGATGGACGGCGCGTTCAAGGCATCAGGCAGGTCGATGAAGGTGCGTCTGTTCGGAGGAAGTCGGCGGCGGATGGTGGTTTCTTAGTTACTAAGGACGAGCGGTGACGCAGAGGAGTCCTTCCCAGACCTTGCACTGTTCTTTCATGTCAGTTGTCAGTGTTGGTCCGGTGGCCTCTCCCGCCATTGATGCTCAAGAGGCTGGGAACATACCAGTAGTTCATCGCACCGACCATGTCATCCACTGAAGAAAAGAAGGTGATCGAGTCCGGCATGATTTAGTTCAAGCCGTGTCTTGGCTTGCTGTTTATTTTCTTTGCCAGTCGTGTTTTAACTAGTGCCTATCTTGCCCGGGAGTGTCCATTTACATGTACATGGTCAAGACCTTGGCCCATTTTATTTCCATCACGACTCTTTGCAAGTCGATTCTTGATACCTCTCGTTTTATCAACAAAGACAAGATGTTGCTTTTACCCAAGGCGAGCCCCGTTCAACCATCGATTCCGGTACAGTTCAAACAGCACAGCTAACTTCAGAGACGTGCCATGGCTTCATTAGCTAGGCCCCAGATCCGGTTGGTAAAGTCAGAAACACTCTCCTCATCGGGGTAAATGAAGGACGAGGATCGATCCTGTAACGGAGGCTCATGGTCGATTCCGCGGTGCATAGAGGACATGAACGACGATCCTGCGGCCGTGGCATGGTTCTGGGTAGGACCTGAAGGGATGTCTATTAGATCAAATCATGGAGCGTCAGTGGTTGGCAACGCGGCACCAAGTTTTGAACTTACCCTGGATCTCTAGGGGGTTTGAACCTGTCTCAGCCTCACCGCGCGACCAACGGTATGCAGTCAAGAGGGGATCGTCCTGAACAGGGCTGGCGGGGAAGCTTGCTGGATTGAGGTGTCCACCATTAGCAAACAATCAGGTAACTGAGCTTTGGTGGCATACGTTGAGCTAGGCCCGGTACCGTGACCATCTCTGAAGCAGCAGACGTCTGGTTGTGTTGGACCGACGCATCTTCAAGCGTGCGATCGACGGGAATATCTACAGCTGAAGGCTCTCACGTCAGTCAACGGCCAAGTGAAGGGGCGTTTGGGGCTCACCTTGTGTCTGTGCCGGATGCTCGCTCATCCCTGGGCTGGCATCACGATCAATTATCTGTCCAGACGGGCCTGGAGACTCTTGATGTGGTTGCTGTGTCTGAACCCGCGCCCGTCCTGAAGATGGTCTTGCAGTCCTTCGCCGCCGTTGAGGTTGTTTCTGGGTCCCTTTACCTCTATCAGCGTTGGCTAGGCGGTGGTATCTTGTCAACGCTTCCGGCGCAATGTCAATCAATTTGTCCAACGTCTCCCAAGTGTAGTTAGGCGCCGTCGCCGGGTAACCCTCCCACTGGACCTTGTAGCAGACGTTCAAGTCATGGAAATAATGGTCCAAAATCCTGAAGACATGATAATGATCATATCCAGTAGCCTCATCTCGGCCGCCTCTGTGACGCCAGTAACTGTACACTGCGGCAGGATACTTGGCTTGAGCCTCTGCCTCGGGGAAGTTGCTAGCAATGGTATTTGGACCGCTCTCTTGTTTCCAAATGGCCTTGAACGTGACTCTATATCCTGGGACGAGAGTATGCCCTGTGATCTCGAATTGGCTTGGGGCCATGTTTGCACGAATTGCGTGGGTGTTGTGTGTCCTCCTTGTGTTGAAGTCAAACGAGCGAGATAAATGGGAGGAGGAACGAGACTTGACGAGGTAAGGTAGAAGGGGACACGATCATTGCTATATGCACGCCTTCGGTCATGGTCACAGCCATGGTGCTCATCGGAAAATAAAACCGTGACATGGACGTTTGAGTAACACATAGATGGGAGCTCAGGTAATACCAGGTCTTGCTGGCAGTAGCATCACCAATCTTGGGTCGGCAGTATGTCGTCTTCCGTAAAGCCAAATGCGGACAATGAAGGATTGGGAATCTTTGAAGGGTCCGATTTCCTTTCCACATGTCCAATGTAAACAGGAGCAAGTCGATAGCTATGCAGCCAGTACCATTTGCGCGTATCTGCGCCCCAAACTCCCTACTCCCACCCACGATTCCCCTCTCCCACCTGTTATCCCTTTCTCTCTTGGACGTTTCGTGCAGATTGCGCTGATCAGTATCGTCCCCATCGCTCGAGCGTTCATCCTTCTGATTGCCCTCGAAGATGACAATCGCCATCGACTCTGCAAATGACCAACCCACAAATATCTGGATGAGGGGCGTGTTCCGTGGCATCGTTTCTCAAACTATAGTCTCCGCGGCGAGAGGGGGAGGTATCAAAATCCAATGGCAGACCAATTGTCAGTCAGATCGTTGTTTATTCCATGTCGAGATCCTCCGACTCTTTACGTATTGACTCGCGATATTCTTCGGGGGAAGAAGTACTTGGGACTTGTATTCGACGGCGGTTCGGGTTTCTGGCGTCGTCGGCGTCGATCGCATCTCTCCATGGGCGTGGAATCATGGTGGCTCGAAGCGCTCCTAACGGTTTACCCAAATCGAGTCGTTGTCCTTTGGGCATCGGGGAATCGTTCAGGGGGGTTGTCGAGAAGAGATGACAAGGGATTTGTGTTTGGTTGAGAAGGATCTGTAGTGTCAGATTAGTCATACCTGGCGTGTGCAAGACTTCAGACAGTGAGTGTATTCACAACCCGTATGTTGGAGGCACCAGAGATTCCGGTATTGTTGTTGCGATTGGACCATGTTCGCTCGACCCTTGTGTATAACGATATTGCGGCGACCTTGGCGGACGTACAGGTAATATTCCTTAATGTCAGCAATAACATCTTAGTAGCCAAAGAAATAATTGCCCACTTCTTCGTCTCGACTGGTAGTCTGGCCATGTTGGATACCCATTGTATAAAGATACCCAGGCTTCCATGGCTACACGGGTGGGTATAGTCGGACGAGGTGTTCACGTTGGAGTGCTCAGAGAGGAGGGCTGTAATGTATTGTCTGGAACGGCCCGAGACATGGCCTCAGCGGTTTGCCACGTGTAAATAGGCTACATCCACGTGGAAACGAGATCTTCCACGCAAGGACTCAGACGCGACGGTTGAAACTTTGATAGGAGAATATCGCCACACGCATGGCGTGAAACCTTGTTCCATCAGCTCGTTGAGTAGTAGGATGGGATAGAATTCGGAGACAGGTTCGTTCGTGGTATTGTTCGACTCGACATTTGCCCATGTCGGACTCAAGTGGTGTCCGCAGGGCTTTGAGGCTATTTAGATGTGTTCTTTAGAGGGCCAAGGAGAGCTGTCCGCACCGGAAGGATTTAGAGAACGGCTGAGCTGTGCATGGGTGCCAAAGGTAAGACATGTCGTATGTAGGTACTCTCTTGGCGATGGCATGTATAAGCCACCGCCACTATGATCATCACATCACCAACAGGGTACTGTACATTGGTAGAAGCAATTCATCACTACGGCAGTTATGAAAATCAGGCTGAGCTACAGAGGCAATAAAAGAAGAGTTTCCCCTCACCTGGTGAATTAGCTCTATTCTCTCTGAC
>JABCKD010001719.1:0-15444 GCA_013186415.1 Fusarium sp. NRRL 66088 | reverse complement strand
CTAAGGGCTTATTAATTATCTTAAGGACTTAATCTTAGATCCTTATAGTTTTTTTTTTTAAGTTCTTATACTTAGAGAGCTAATATTTATAAAGGGTCTAAAAGGTATTATATATTAGTAGATATAATAATATAAGGTTAAAGATCTTTATAGCTCTCTTATTATTATTTATATTAGCTTTAAGCTAGGGATCTATATCCTAAGGGGTAATAATTAAGTTTTTTATTAGTATTAAGTCTAATATATTCCCTTTAGGTATATTAAATATTATTATTACCTTTATCCTTAATTTTCTTTTTATATTTTATAGCTTTAACTTCTTTAGAGGGTTTATTTAGAGACTTAGCTTATCCTTAGCTAATAGATTAATATAGGCCTATAAGTCTTAGTTCTTAGCTTTTATCTTAAGGATATTATATTAAGTAACCTAGTTATTACTTAAGGCTAATTTTATATTTAAGTTTATAATTATTATTTAGAGAGTAATTAATAATAAGTCTTTTAATTTATTATTTAGTTATTTAATTATTAATTTATATATAAGACTTTTAATTATTATAAAATATATATATATATATTACCTAACTTAAAGCTATTTTGACTTTCCTAATTTAGTCTGCGACGTGGCCTTCCTAATTAGGCCTAGTCGCTCCGTTAGGCCGAGGATTACCCGAGCGGTCGCCGGCCTCACGTGACCACCCTCAGAGCTATTGTACAGGGTCCAATCTGACATATCCAGCCTTACCCAGTTAACGGGGCGGCCACCTTGTCAACAACCACATACCCACTATCAGCCACGCCGAAGATCGCCCAGTCGCTCTGGCAGCTCAGGCAGCTCTAAGAGCTATCATCCTCCAACTTTCCCTTGCTCTTTTCTCACGGATCTCTTCAAACCCACAACGCGAGCTCTTATCAACCCACCATTCTCAACATCTTAACTCTCCTCGTCGTCTACAAGCGCCACGATGGACTACGAGACGGCCAAGGAGCAATGGGGCGAAGTCGAAGATCGCGATGGTGTCCGGTTGAGTTGGAACACATTTCCCAGCTCTCGGATGGTAGGATGCAAACACTCTCCCAATTCTTCAGCGCTTACTCCCTCCATAGGAAGCTTCGAGGCTCGTTGTTCCAATCGGCGCCCTGTACACCCCCTTGAAGGAAAAGCCCGATACTCCTCTCCTCCACTTTGAGCCTGTCACCTGCAAGCAGCCTTGTCGCTCGGTGTTGAACCCCTTCTGGTGAGTCTTGTGAGGCACCAGCGTCCCTTGGTTCCCCATGCTTACAACCTCGCGCAGCCAAGTCGATGTGCGCGCCAGAGTTTGGATCTGTCCTTTTTGCCTATCGCGAAACCAACTTCCTCCGCACTACAAAGACATCACCGCCAACGCCATCCCTCCCGAGCTACACCCCGCGAACACTACTATCGAATACCGCCTCTCGCGACCAGCCCCGGCCCCTCCGATCTTCCTCTATGTGGTGGATATGTGCCAGGAGGCAGACAGCCTCGCCTCCCTGAAAGAGTCTCTCGTTATGAGCTTGAGTTTATTGCCCGAGAACTCGCTAGTTGGCCTCATCACGTACGGCACCATGGTACGTCACACTCTTTCTCATCTTCGAGCACTGTCTTTAACAGAAATATAGGCTCATGTGCACGAAATTGGTTATGAAGAATGCGCCAAGTCTTACGTGTTCCGCGGCAGTAAGGAATACACTGCCAAGCAGGTGCAAGAGATGCTTGGACTCTCAACATCTGGCCTCCGGCCCGGCATGCAGCCCCAGCCTGGTCGCCCATTCCCTGCTGGACCAGCCTCTCGATTCCTTTTGCCTGTCCAGCAGGCCGAATTCCAGCTGACAAAGGCTCTGGAGTCCCTCCAAAAAGACCCCTGGCCTGTTGCTAACGATCGCCGGAACCTTCGATGCACCGGCGTTGCCCTCAGTGTCGCTGTAGGCCTCATGGAGTCGTCATTCCAAAATGCTGGTGGTCGCATCATGCTTTTTGCCGGCGGACCCGCGACCGAGGGTCCTGGTATGGTTGTCGGACCCGAACTGAGAGAGCCCATCCGATCGCACCATGACATTGACCGAGACAATGTCAAGTACTACAAGAAAGCCTTGAAGGTAAGGTTAAAGGATTCAATTGTTGTGTATAGTCGGTAACTCACCACGAGGCTGCAGTTCTATGACAACTTGGCCAAACGGACAGCTCACAACGGTCACATCATCGACATCTTTGCCGGCTGCCTTGATCAGGTCGGCCTGCTTGAAATGAAGGGGCTGTGCAACTCAACAGGCGGTCATATGATTCTCACCGACAGCTTCACTTCCTCTATGTTCAAACAATCCTTCGTAAGGATCTTTGAAAAGGATGGCGATGACAACCTGTTGATGGGATTCAATGCTGTGTTGGAAGTGCTTACCACCAAGGAACTCAAGGTCACCGGCCTGATTGGACATGCTGTTTCGCTCAACAAGAAGTCCATATCCGTCGGCGAAACAGAATGTGGAATTGGCAACACCTGCTCCTGGAAGATGTGTGGCATCGATCCGAAGTCGAGCTACGGGATCTACTTTGAGATTGCTGGCCAGGGCCCTGCAACACATCAGCAGGCACCACAAAACGGCATGATGCAGTTCCTGACATACTACCAGCACTCCTCTGGCCAGTTCCATCTTCGTGTCACGACGATTTCAAGGCCCCTGAGTAGCCCCGCCGGCGATCCCGCCATTGCTCAGTCATTCGACCAGGAAGCTGCCGCGGTTCTCATGTCAAGGATCGCCGTCTTCAAGGCTGAAGTGGATGATGGCCCGGACGTCCTGCGCTGGGTCGATAGAATGTTGATTCGGCTCTGTTCGAGGTTTGCTGACTACCGCAAAGACGACCCGTCATCCTTCCGACTGGAGAAGAACTTCACTCTGTACCCGCAGTTCATGTTCCACCTCCGTCGAAGCCAGTTCCTCCAAGTGTTCAACAACTCGCCTGACGAAACAGCCTTCTATCGCCATGTGCTGAACCACGAGGATGTTAGCAACTCCCTTGTCATGATCCAGCCAACTCTAGACTCGTACACATTTGACCAGGACGGTGGTCAGCCTGTGCTGCTGGATTCGGCCTCTATCCAGCCAACCCATATCCTTCTTCTCGACACCTTCTTCCACATTCTGATCTTCCATGGGGAGACAATCGCAGAGTGGAGGAAAGCCGGATACCAGGATCAAGAAGGCTACGAGAACTTTGCTGGCCTACTAGAACAGCCCAAAGAAGACGCTCGTGTAAGTCAACCCATCACATCCAGAATGAACACGCCGCTTACTCTTTGAAGGATCTCATCACAGACCGATTCCCCCTTCCACGATTCATCGTCTGCGATGCTGGAGGTTCTCAGGCTCGTTTCCTCCTCTCCAAGCTCAACCCATCCACCACCCACACAACCGGTCCCTATGGCGGTGTCGGGGCTACAACTGCACAAACCATCTTCACCGATGACGTATCTTTGCAGACCTTTATGGACCACCTAATGAAGTACGTCGCTCCACTAGCTGCCGTCTCAATTATTCACTTATCACTAATCATTCACTTAGGCTTGCTGTTAGCGGAACCAACTGAGATGGTCTACGCGCTCAAACATGAGATTTGTACATCCGTGCATGAGCATGACAGGTCACATCTTGCCATCGGGAGGACTAATAAATAACATCACTGATGCGGCGAACACAGAGGCATAATATCCGCCTTGTAGACTGGCGTGTAAGAAAGAGGTTATCCACCCGTGAGAAGCGGGCTTTAGATTAGCATGAACAGAGTACAAGTCTCAGAAGCCAAACTCGGAAAGTAGATGTAAAATGCAGCAAACGTCGGGAAAAAAGTGATCTCCTCAAGCAAACAATCTCAGTTCGAACAAGGCGCTTGATACTTATCCGAAGCGCCAATTGGAGGCTGAGAGAGGCTGGGTCGCCTGATGACTAAGCCAGTTTCTCGGTTGCGGATCAGTTAGGGCACGCTTGTGGGGGGCACACAGCTTCGTTTCCTTTTTTTTTTCCTCCCATTTTCCTGTTCAACACCTTCTTCAACCACTTCCCAACCACATCCTTCACTCTCCTTTCCCGGGCAAGCAAACCACGAGCCTCTGCCGACCTTAACGACGCCGCAATGCGTTGGTTCTCCCTCATTTCTCGTCAAGATGTCCAGGCTTGCTAACGCTGAGAAAAGCTCCCAAGTTCGACCCCAACGAGATCAAGGTCATGTACGTTTCGCATCATTGCCCCAGTATCTGAAAGAATTTTCGACTAACGTACCTCAGCCACCTCCGCGCCACTGGCGGTGAGGTCGGTGCTTCCTCTGCTCTCGCTCCCAAGATTGGTCCTCTGGGTCTCTCTCCCAAGAAGGTCGGAGAAGACATTGCCAAGGCCACTGGTGACTGGGTATGTCCCTCGATTGCCTGCCGAAAGTCTTGGACTAATATTTCATTACAGAAAGGCTTGCGCGTGACTGTCAAGCTCACCATCCAGAACCGTCAGGCTCAGGTGTCCGTCGTTCCTACTGCGTCTTCCCTCATCATCAAGGCTCTGAAGGAGCCTCCTCGTGATCGCAAGAAGGAGAAGAACATCAAGCACAACAAGTCCGTCAGCCTTGACGAGATCGTCGAGATTGCCCGTACGATGCGCTACAAGTCCTTCGCCAAGGAGCTCAAGGGCACTGTCAAGGAGATTCTGGGCACTGCCTACAGTGTTGGCTGCCAGGTTGACGGCAAGCCTCCCCAGACTATCATTGAGGGTATCGACAGTGGTGACATTGAGAGTAAGTAACCAAGCCATCATGGCAGTGCTCACGCTAACATATACACAGTTCCTGAGGAGTAAATGTTGGTCATTTGACAAAAAGAATCGAATGCCTCCCCCAAAAAAGAATTGAAGACAATCACGATGCCCAGCCACCCTACCGTGAAGTGACCATGCGACCGATGCAAAACAAATCCTTGACTCACTCTGAAATCTACCAATATGCACTATGGTTTATTTCTATTTTTGTGCAAGGAAGAATAAGCGATGTAATCGACGGCCCCTTACTCACCGCGACATCTAGGCTTTCAGCCTCCATGGATGCAGCGGTCCATCATCAAGGCCACACTCCCTTATCCTTTGTAAACTTTTTTGGAGACAACCGTTCCCTAAGCAAACCGAATGTCCTCCATCATGGCACAGGTCTGCCACTCCATGTCGGAGGTCCCCATTGCGCAGGCGTATTGTCCGGCCTCTTCTGCTTCTCCATGAGCAAGGTCCAATATAGCGTCCTCAATTCAGCACCGTTCTCAAAACATGCAATAAATATCGAATGCCGCGTACGTTTCGTATTATGCCTACGCAGTGTTTTGCCCAAATGTTGCAGATAGGCCTGCCATCGACCAGAGCATGCCTCGCTCGCGTGGACATGGGGCTGGCGGGATTGTGCCTACGCATTTCGTGATCGCCCGAACGTCCCAGTTGCTCATGTCGAATGACTTTGGCATGCTGTACCTCCAAACGACGGAGAGTGCGGGTTGCCGATCTGGGAGGTGCTTTGCCGACCTGCATCATCTTTCAGCCTCCCAGAATCGATAGATGCATACTTTCAAAACAAGGAGACCCTCAGTGAAGCCAATCCAGGAAAATTGCAGCCAGCTGCCGAACCCTTCGCCCGCATATCATGTAATCTGGCGTCGTCAGTTGGTGGCCACAAGCTGGGGTTTCTGGCTGGCACGGGGTAAGCAGAGACCTGGCCGTTCCTTGTTGGCATTACCTTAGCCCACTCCAGCCCAGCACCCCATTGGGGGGAGGGACGTGGGCGGTGCACTCTTGTGTGGCATTAAGGCCGGGTATGTGCTCCTCGAGCTAAGTACCTCTGGTAGGCACTTTAGCCCAGCCGCCCTCCCGCCCCATTGTGGAGCGTCTGGGCCGTTCCAAAGGTTCCTCCTACCTCAACCTCCGCCGACCACCTAACGACTGTCTCAATACCTACCTACAACCCCAACCAACGATTACCTATCTGCTGGCTTCGTGCCTCCTTCTCTTTGCCTTGATCGCCCAACTCACCTCTGACCGACCACACGGCATATCGGAACACGCATACGACCCTGTCACCCGACGCCCGCGAATCGATACCCATTATTGAGGCCATGGAAGCGAGCGCCCGATTCGACTGTGCGACTTGATTTCCCTCCTCCGCTCGCGATCGCGGTACTGCCTGTCAGAGTCGCTGGCCTGGGCACCTGACGCCGTCCTTGTTCCGCTGCAGGTGGAGGCCCTGGGGGTGCTCTGCTCGGCTCAAAGCACGACAGTCTTCGCGACATCATCTTGAGCTGTTGGTCCGGCGCTGGCGTCGTCCTCGCCCTTCAAGCCTGCCCAGATGCCCATCAGCAATCGGCTCGACGCTTCGATACCCAGCGGTTCAGCCAGCCATGCTCTTTGACCTACAGGCCATGAATCAGCGCCGTCTACCAGTGTCTTTCGTACTGCTTTTCCAGCCCGTTTTGCTTGTTCGCCAATATACCCCGTTGTCATGTTGCCTCTCCTTCAAATGCCCCCTCATGCGGTGACGCCGCCGCCGTCGAATCTTGATACCTTCGCCGCGTTTTCGAACAACAATGCCGCCTCGCTCAACGACCATTACCCTCGAAACGTTACCTTCCCATACCAGCGAACATTCCCGATTCGCACATCCCAATCGCAGCGGCGTGCAACGGCATCTGCCGTTCCCCTCTACCCGTTACGGCCAGAGCACCACCTTCGCCGAAAGACTCCAAACGGTACCATCGATGCCGGTTATGACGGGTCGCCCTCCTTGTTCTCGCATGGCCCACCTCCCTCGAAACATTTGGTCCTACCCCGATCTGCGACTGCCACGGCATTCCCGCTGACAAGCCCTCTCATACATCAGCCCCATTATGCCGCCAGCATTGACCACCATCATCCCTCCTCCATTGGACATATGGGACTCGGCGATGATATCCGACAAACTCGCTTGGGCTCTTCGCCCTGGGCCTTCCCAAACGATACATCAGTGCATGATGGACCCTTTCCTGGATGTCACCAAGCCTTCCCCTCGGTCGAGGGACCCTATCCATCACATGGCCAGCCTGATGCGCTTGGGATGTTTCCCAACCTATATCAGCCCTTAATGAGGGCCCATGAATACAACGTCCGGGCTTTTTGCCCGCCCCCAGTGGTGATGAACGATTCATTGCCATTTGGTCAAGTCCCCTTACACACTCCATGGAGTTATCAAAATCACGCGCGACCTGGCGTCCTTCCGCCGAGGCATGTCCAGCAGCATGACTTTGGAGCTGTTCCACAGCACCCCATGTCTTTGGCCCATCGGCCTTCTTTCACTCCGACAGCAGGTCTCGAGCCTCAGTACAATCCCGCTTTCAACCCAAGCCTGGCGATGCAGGCCTATCCTCGGCCTACGAGCTTCAGTAACCCGCAAGGTTTCCGCGAAAAGGTTTTATCACAGGCTCACAAGGCTTATGTTGATCTGTTGTCTTATCTCCAAACTATCCGGAGACCTCATCCCACCAAGGGAAGCTCGGGTCACAACACATCACCGAAACTTCTTGTATACCCGAAACCCCCAAAGCCCTCCTTGAAATTCCCTGGTACCCTGGATGGAAAGGAGGTCACAGGGATGAGGCTTGTAACGGAAGGTGATCGCAGACAGGATTACCACGCTGGGAGGAACTCGGCGCCACAACTTCAGGGGGCTTACGGCAACTATCCGTCCATGGGCAAAGCCACGCCCTTCGCAGGAGCAAAGTCTTCGTTGGATATGCTGAGCAGTCTTTGCGAACAAAGTAGTTGGAACTGGATTGATGGAATCATGCTCGGAGGATGCCTGCACTATGGGCTCGAGCAATACGAGGAGGCGTTGGAATGGTTCTCGAGGATTACGACCCTTGACTCGAGGTAAAACACTTCCCCGGGTGAACTGTCAAGTGGCTGTTCCTGGTGTCTGACGCATTCGCAGTCATGTCGAGGCAATTACAAACAAAGCCGCTACTCTATACTGCCTCAACCGACAAGATGAGGCTGAACAGCATTGGATCCGAGCTGTCAAGGTGCAACCCAGTTATCTGGAAGCCGTCGAACACTTGGTCGGGCTTCTTTACAAGAAGCGCAGCAAGGAAGCTGTGGACATCATCGACTATGTACAACATGCTTTGAGAATACCGTCATCCACACGTTTACCGCACGCCAATGGCAGTGGACCTTCAGCTACTGGCGACGGCTATCCTCAAACTGCCACGACTCGAGATTTCCAGATTACTGACTTGGAGCAGGCGCAACATCAGAAAGTTGGGCCTCACAGCGAAGTGATGAAGACCCACGGTTTTGGATCAAGCGGTTACGCTATACCCGGCAAGGAGAATGGCCGGATCCTGGCTCTGATCCATGCCAAAGGAACCATGTTGTACAGTCTCAAAGAAGTCAACAGGGCGTCAGCGGCCTTTGAAGAAGCGGTTTTGATCAGCCTCGGTCGCCGGATGAGCGGCATTCAAGACCTTGTCCGTCAAATTCAGACAGTTTTGTCACCAGCAGATGCCCGTTTTCTTTCAAATGGACAACCCCGTAACGCTCCGCGGCCTCTACTATTGCCCCCGGAACGAGCTCGGCATACCGCTCCTCTTGTATTCGGTGGCACTGGCGAATTACCAGGACTGCGATATGTCGCTGAAGGCTCAACAAAGAGGGCAGCGGTGCAAACCACCAGCAACTCGCTCCTGTCCCTAGCCAAGATCTTCCAAGACGCCCTCTCGAGTGGGCACGCTGCCCCGGACATCCTGCGGCGTCCTTCTGGCGTTGAAGACATCTTGGCTCTCTACTATCTTTCTCTGTCTCTTCAGGAAAGCCCCTCGACCGCGAACAATGTCGGCATCCTCCTAGCAGGTGTACAGCAGGTCACCTCTCATCCTCCTGACGCAAGCATCGAAATGTTCCCTCAACCAAACATTCCGGGTATCGTCCCAGGTAGCGGTCTATCTCTAGCTCTAGCGTATTACCACTACGGCCTACGTCTGGACCCAAAACATGTCCATCTCCACACCAACCTCGGGAGCTTGTTGAAAGACATTGGCCAACTAGATCTGGCCATTCAAATGTACGAGCAGGCGGTCTCATGCGATGGGACCTTTGATATCGCCCTGACGAATTTGGCCAACGCCGTCAAGGACAGGGGACGTATTAATGATGCAATTGCATACTACAAACGCGCTGTGAGCTCCAACCCGGACTTTGCTGAGGCTGTATGTGGTCTCTCCACTGCCTTGAATTCTGTTTGCGATTGGAGAGGCCGGGGCGGAGTCATGCTCCAGTCTGGAAAATACGATCGATGGCACGTCGACGACAAAGGTCTCCTCATTGATGCACGTTCTGTGGGACATGAGAGTGGCCTTACGGACCGCGTCGTCCGCATCATTGGTCGCCAACTCAGCGAGGCATCGCATTGGGGGCGCGGTGTCCTCGATGACAGTATCGTCACCACCATTTCAAAACAATTACGGGATCTTGGCCTAACAGGGTCATTTCCGCTCGAGGAAGCATTGAGGGAATGGAGCAAGAAGCCATGGGAGGGTTCGCACATCGTTCGCCTTGTGGAGCGTGCAACCCGAGCAACGCAATGGAAATGGTACCGAGACCGATATATATCTGGCGCCGAAACAACCTCCCGATACAAACGGCTCCGTCTGCCTAACAGCCTCACAGTACCGTCGGCACCAACCGTTCTACCATTCCACACCTTTACTTGTCCTCTTTCGGCGAAGGACATCCGATCTATATCCCAGCGAAATGGAATTCGAATATCCTGCTCCACGCTGCGATTGCCATGGCTGCCATCAACAGTTTACCCCCCGCCTCCTCCGCCCAGCCCCTATTTGAACGTAGGTTATGTGTCGTCTGACTTCAACAATCATCCCTTGGCTCATCTGTAAGTAACTCCTCATGATAAAGCCAAACAATGCAACCTACTAATAGAGCCAAACTAATAGAATGCAATCTGTATTCGGGTTCCATAATCCTCAGCGCGCGCGTGCGTTCTGTTACGCCACAACAGCGAGTGATCGATCTGTCCATCGACAGCAGATTGAACGTGAGGCCCCCGTTTTCCGCGACGTCAGTAGCTGGCCGGCGGACAAGCTGGTAGAACAAATCGTCCGAGATGAAATCCATATCCTTGTCAACCTCAACGGCTATACAAGGGGGGCGCGCAATGAGATATTCGCTGCTCGGCCTGCTCCTGTGCAGATGTCCTTCATGGGCTTTGCAGGTACACTAGGAGCGGAATGGTGCGACTACATTCTAGCAGACAGCACCGCCATCCCACCCGAGACGCTACGCCCTTGGCGCAACAACGTTGGAATTGAAGACGTGTTCCACGATGAGACAGAGGGTGACAGGGAAGGCTGGATGTACTCGGAGAACATTATCTTCTGCCGTGACACGTTTTTCTGCTGTGACCATGCTCAGTCCTGTGATTCGGGCGAACGCAAAGTCACATGGGAGCAAGAACAGAGACGTCGTTGGAAGATGCGGAAAGAGCTTTTTCCCACTCTAGCCGATGATGCTATCATCATGGGGAATTTCAATCAATTATACAAGGTACGTAGAAAGGTGACATTAGGATGTTCCTATCGACTAACCCTCGTCAGATTGAACCCACAACATTCAGGTCATGGCTGCGAATATTGGCACAAGTGCCAAAGGCGGTCCTATGGCTACTTCGATTTCCGGAACTTGGGGAGGCAAATCTACGACGTACGGCCAAGGCTTGGGCTGGCACAGAGGTCGCCAGCCGTCTACTTTTCACTGACGTTGCCCCCAAGAGCCAACACATATCGCGAGCGCGTGTTTGCGACCTATTTCTTGATACGCCAGAATGCAATGCCCATACGACGGCCGCAGACGTTCTCTGGTCAAGCACACCTCTCCTCACACTCCCAAGGTATCCGTACAAGATGTGCTCTCGCATGGCGGCATCTATTCTGAAAGGGGCCCTACCTAAATCAGAGGATGGGCGAAAGGCTGCAGCAGAGTTGATTGCCAGCAGTGAAGAGGAGTATGAACAACGGGCGGTACAGCTCGCCGGTGGTCTCAGCTACACCATGTCAGGGAGTGGATATGGCCATGGCCATGGCCGTTTAGCCGAGATGCGCAAGTTACTATGGGATAGCAAGTGGCACTGCGGGCTCTTCGATACGCGGCGATGGGTTGATGATGTTGAGACGGCGTATGAGCAGGCATGGCGGCGATGGGTCGCTGGCGAGGGCGGTGACATTCATCTGTGAGCGAGGAGCAAGCAGAGTAGTTCATGTCAACTCGTCGAGGCGAGAAACAGGACTGATTTAGGATTCAATGATTGAATGACGAGACAGGACATCCAACGTGTAGACGAGATGGATCGGTAAGCCACCATATGGTGGAGAGGGCTGGTTTGGACCGGAGTTTGGCGTGTCTATTCACTATTTTTAAGATTTATTGGTGACCTTCTTGAGAGAAGGGCGAGTTCCTGATCGGATCAGGAGTGGTTTCTTCTTCTTTTCTTTTAGAGGTGGACGGGAAGCACGAGAGATGCGTTGACATGTCAACGGACGAGCCATGTGCTTGCTTGGCTTTACTGCCATCTAATCCGGGGCTATACAGGATTATTATGGTCGAATCTGGACAATTGAGAGACAGAGGTCTTGGTGGATAACAGCACACACTCGCCTTTTCAACCTATTTATTTCTTGTTCCCAAAGCGTTCGACCACTTCCATCCCGTTGTTCCTTGCGCCTCCAAGCAAGTATAGATATTGAGCAGACGGCGCAGAGCAGGAATGTATGGGAGGAGAAAAGCATCAACCAGTTCATGGCACGGGTAAAACGACTTGGTTAGCAGGCTTGGGATACCTTGGACGCCAAGGCCTCCCTCAGCCATGCATCAAACGGCGCCTGCAGTCGGTAGGTCACAAGCGAATAGCCAAAGGGGTCGTCAGCCGGCCCATCATGGTTGGTTTGACAAGTACAAACGTCCAGCTGGGCCCAGCTGTCAAAACCTGACGTTCACTCATCCATCTCCGGGGGGAGGGGCGTCTATCCGACACGTCAAGGAGTGAGTGGCCTCTGCTGATAATGTATTCGGCAGACGCGTTGCACTAATGTACGAGAAGGTCGGCACAGGCGCCCATGGTTCCGAAAAGCAGCCCGTCATGTCTTGGAAAGATGCCAGAGGCGGCCAAGCCGCAGCTGAAAGAAGGGCATGGAGCAAGGAAGCGCGGAACAAACAGGGCAAAGGGAGACATGATTGGTCAAGGTGAGCACAACCAGAAGCAGATGCCAGCTGAGCTGAGCTGAAAAACCGTTGCTCGGCTCGCTTGGCGTGGCCCGGAAGGGTTTAGAACAGCGAGGGAGGCCTGACGCCACAACGGTTTTTGCTTTTAGTGGCCGAGGGCGACTAAGGAGGACTAGGGGCTCCATTACCGTCGGGGCGGAGATGCAGACTATTGGCAGCAGCGTCATCTGGTCGCCCGGGCCTCTCTCCTGCTTTGGTCCTAGTGGGTGTTCCCTGGGGGCCGTTCGCTGTCGCTGGCCGAGGTGCTGGGTTCTGGGTGCATACTGGGAGCATCGACACCACCGGCTATTCCTGCTACCTAGCCAGCTGACGGACCACATGCTCCAGGTACCAATTGTCGATATCGTCATGTCCACACAGATACAGAGCAGAGAGCTGGAGGCTGCCCCTCAAATTGTTATCGATCCAGGGACCAAGTCCACGTTGGGTAGAGGTTGCGCCGGTCACCGCCTACCATGCCAATGCCAATGTCACCTAGCGAGGACAAGCGAGTCAGATGTCATCAACCCTGGACTACTCCCAGGCCGGTGAAAGGTCACCGAGAGGATGGGCAGCCGGCTGTAAAATATGACTTGTTGATTATTCTGTGCCTGTGCGTTATGCGTTGTTACCAAGAAAGCGTGGGCTGATGTCCGAGCGAGGCAGGCTCCCTGGTCAATCTTTGCCTTTAAACGAGAGCGTTTTTGTTTCGTTTCGTTTCTACCGTCCATCGTCATTTCTCAACGGGTCCGGCTCTGTCGCCATCCCAGGCGAGGCCAGGCCAGGCCCAAGACGGCCCTCTCCGCAAACACAGGCGAACAGGCAGTGACGTAGCAGAAACAAAGATGCAACAATGGTGCAGCGCTGCGCTGCGCAGCTCTGCGTGGGGCCAGGGTCCGTCCCAGCTGTGCGTGCATCAATTAATGCTCCGGCGTACAGAACAGGACAGGACAGTACGCAATGCGCTGGGTCCGAGGATTGATTGTCTGTTGGCTGCACCTTGGCAATCTCGAGTCCATTCTGTTTCGTCCGTCGGGCGTAGCATCGTGTCCTCCTGGCTGATCCAAAGCGTGCCTCGCTGATAGGCTTGTTGGTGTAACGACAGGTGAGCAGGCGAGTCAGGTCGAAATGGTCGTTGTTGGCCTGAGGCTTGCAGGAGAAAAGAGGGCAAGAGAGGGTCCGCCAGATGTCGGCTGACGGTGGAAGCAACAGGGGCCTGGCAGTTCTGCCCATCAATATTACCCGTCAGTCATTCCAGCCAGCTCCCATGGATGGATGCATCGTCGCAAAACTCAATCAAGAGCGCCATGGGAAAGATGAGGTAGCCGAACGAATTCGGAGAGCCCTACCTAACTACCTACCTAACCAACGGACTTGCCTTGTGCAGCACTTGCCGTTGCCCATGCCCATGCACGCGGGCGCAATGCCAGAAGGACCGACGTGGAAGCGGAAGCACCTCCACCGATCAGCCGGCATCTCCTCCTTGCTGACTACGCATCCGTCGTTCACTCCGACGATCCCAACCAGATGGCTCAGGCCAGCAGCCACCCGTTGACGATGATCGCCCTGCCTCAGACCCTGGTCCCGGCCACAACCCCCCGCTCGCTGTCCCTGCACAGGCCCACGGCGCTGACGCTGACAGCGATGGTGACGGTGAAAGTGACAAGCAGCCCCTGCAACCCAAGGGTGTTGCTGGCTGCCCAGAGCTACTGTGCCTACTGTAACTCCAAGGGCGACACTGTCAATCACCTATTTGTGATAT
Source organism: Fusarium sp. NRRL 66088 (assembly GCA_013186415.1). Taxonomy (NCBI): domain Eukaryota; kingdom Fungi; phylum Ascomycota; class Sordariomycetes; order Hypocreales; family Nectriaceae; genus Fusarium; species Fusarium sp. NRRL 66088. The sequence continues at coordinate 1,346 of JABCKD010001719.1, read as the reverse complement.
CGTGGGTGCAAAACCCACCCATAGCTACAGCTAGCTACAGCTTGTCTTTGAATCTCTCTCCCCTCCCTAAGCTTAACACTCAAGAACTGATGTACGGCCGAGCAAGGCCCGCCACCTCGTCTACTGGACCAATTCGATTGACAGGGGTTAGATGACAATTACCCAGTGGGGGGGACGCCTTCACGGGCAGATGGATGGACGGATCGAGAGCCAGCGGCGTCGTTGACGATATCGTATCAAACCTTACTTTGCGAGCTCGTTACCCAATGCAACTCGGGGTCGTCGAGAGCAGCCAGAGGCTGGAATTGGTGGCAGACTCTGGTGGCTTGGGTTGGCGGCAAGGTCCGGCCACGATGGACCGATGATACATCTGTTTTCCTCTGATGGAGATGGAAGTCTAGAGGCCGGATTTAGACGACGCGCGAGGCTCGTTAACAAGCCCGAAGGCACAAGGCTCGGGGACCAAAAGACCCACCGCCGTCTGCAGCTCGACATCAGTTCAAGACAGGCAAACAAAGGGGAACGGCAAGAGCCCAAGGGTGATGTCGCGAGGGAGGCGTCTGCAAGAGGGCAACGCAACTTCACTACCTGAGACATCTGACAGGTGGGAGGACCTCCAGCTGCTGGGTTTCTGGGAACACCCGCGTTGCTGTTTCGCTTCTCGGATGAGCATACTCCAGAGAGGACCAAAGTCAGGGACCTCGTTGCACCGAAGAGCTTGCCAGGGCTGCGGCTGCGGCTATGAATACCGTGAAAGATTGTGTGCATGACAAGTCAATCATCAACCTGCGTGGCTCCTCGTGTATGTGACCAACAGTGTAGATGTCGCAAAGCGGCTCCAGATCGCCCAAGTGCTAAGTTATTGTCAAGTTCCCACCCCATCCCGTCTTCTTCAGGGGCCCGCACGCAGCCTGAGGGCATGTTCCTCGTCTGCGACAGCAGCGACGGCCCGCGTTCATCAGGGCAAGGGACTGCCAGTTCCTGGAGGCGTCGACTACCAGCAGGTGGCTCCAAAAGGCGGCCCCGACGGATTGGATCCTGGGATTCGGACGATGCACTGGTCGATTCGATGATTGAGGCGAGCTGGGCCCTGGACGATGCCACAGCGACAGCTGTCGGAGCTCATCGCATCCGGTCAAGGTGCTGCGTAGCTGGGTAGCTGGAGGAAGATGGAGCCAACCACCCAGGCCGGGCTCCAGAATCAACACGCCCATCCCCTCTCGAGAGTCCCGTCAAGTCAGTCAGTGTTGCTTTGACGGCGGCGGGTCGAGACGCCCACCCAATCCTGTCGCCCAGTGGCCCCTGCCCCTGTGGTCCTGTCCTGGGGCTTGTTGACACCCCTACCC
>JABCKD010001714.1:0-16241 GCA_013186415.1 Fusarium sp. NRRL 66088 | reverse complement strand
TAATAGCTTATTTTAAGTATTTCTTTTATAAAGCTATTTATAGCCTTATTTAAATAATTAAATATTTATCTTCTTAATTAGGCGCTTAATTAAGGGGTATATAAGGCATAAGCGAGATTTAATAAGCCTATATATATCTAAGTATTATAGATTAATTCCTTCGTATTAATATAATTAGCTAAGCTTAGACCTAAATTATAAGTTTATCTTTATTAATAAATCTAGGGTATTTTAACTCCTTTCTTTTATAAAAGAATAAGGCTCTTTTAACCCTATTTTTAACGCTTACTACTATAAAACGCGCTCTATTTAATACTAGCGTATTTAGCTACAGCTAACTTAAACTGTCATCGGTCTCATTTTTCCTTATTCCTCTTTAGCCGTTTGAAACAGAACACTACGCACTGCCTACTCACTCATAAGACACGACATGACAGCCTGCTGTCGGTGTCGGTCTAGAAAGCAGTGCTGCGATCCAACTCCAGGTGGATGCTCGAACTGTGATCGAGCTGGCGTTCCCTGCGTCAATACCGACGCCGACGGCCGATCCGCACCCCGAGGGTTCGACCTAGACCCGCCTGTCATGCGCTCTCTTTGACGCTGTTCCACAGTTACATCAGAAATCTTGAAGATCGGGTTGCTTATCTTGAAACTCAACTCGCCTCTCATGGCATCACCGTCTCGGGGCTTTCTCCCGAAAGCCTCGCACCGAGAGCCCCGAACGGCTCCGGTGAACTTCCGATACATGACGAATCGCACGGGGGTGGTCCAAGTCACCTATGTAATGCCCAGTCCCTGCTCAATGGACACCAGACGCAGTTGACTAGGGCATGATTAGCCAGTCTCTCCTCCACTCCCTGTTGCGCCCGCCCCTGAGCGACCTGGCTCAGCCGACGGACCATCGGTCGTTTCTCCGGGACCTGCGGTTTGAGACCCGAGCTAGCTTGCCCGGCAGAGGGGCTGCTCAAAGACTAGTCGATACGTATCTTGAGCACACCGAGTTCTTCTCCCCTGTCATGCCGTCCAAAGAGGACTTGCTAGCTTCCTTGGAGCAATTGTACACCAACATTATCCCGAGCGACGAGTCAGGGCCTTTGATGGCAGTGCACAAGTTCCGCGTCTTTGCAGTTTTGCCACGGCCGTCTTGCTCCTCAACGGGACTGACTCATCGTTCCCCATCTCCAGAGCCAAGGGTTATTTTGCAACAGCAGTCCACATCTTCGCCCAATATCCGGATGTGCTCTGCGCTGGTAACTCCATCCATCTCTGTAGCTTGCTGCTGATCATTCAGTACAGCTGTTTCGCATCAGATATAACGGCAGTCTGGCACTGTCTGGGTCTCGCGACTCGCGTGGTTATCGACCTAGGGTTGCATCATGAACGCCCGACCACTACAGAGGTTGACCCGGAGGAGAACAAACGTAGGTGGTTGTTCTGGACCACGTACACGTTTGAGAGAACTGTTTGTGTCATTATAGACCGGCCATTCTCTATCCCTGACGAGGCCATCACAACTTCCTTGCCAACACTCCAAGGGGTGCATGACACCCGATTTCTTGCCTTGCGCTTGATTGAAAGCCGCAAACTGGAGTCAGAAATCTACGTAAACCTTTGCCAGAGCGCTCCAGTGAATGGAGCGGTCTTAGATTTACCTACGTGGCGCGAAAACATGTGGCAACGATTGATGGCATGGCGGGCCTCGGCACCATCATCGCTTACTAGCTCATCTCAACTGGCGCCACTGGATTTGTACGACACTCTCCTACACAAAAGCCTCATAGGCCTTTACTATCCTTCAACTTCCCCCGCTGACCTCTTACATCACGATGCTCTAATTCTTGCAACAAGTGCCGCGGAAAGCATTGAGGGCATTAAGCGAGCCTTTCGCGACGGTCGGCTACGCTTTTACTGGCGGGCTGTTCATAATCTGTTCAAGGCAGGTGTTGCACTGGTGTTTTGCATCCGATATCAAGCGGTTCACGGGACTCTCAGCATCAACCACTTAGACATGGTCGCAAGTGTTAACACACGCATCTCAACCCTGTGAGGAATGGTTGAAGGGTATCCGTCAGGAAAGGTTTATCGGGATGTCTTTGAAGGCCTGGCTAGCCCAGTCCTAGGCTCTCTAGGACATTCTACTGGGAGTGGCCACTTAAGGGTATATGAAGGTTTACAAAATGTCTTCACCCCAGACTTAATGGGAGGGCAGGCAGTGCTGGATGCGGTGAGTATTGGTTTTGCCGGGTGGGAATACCGTCAGCCATAAATAAATTTCCGTGCCGAGACTATTTCAACCCGTTATTTCGCATTTGAATGGGTAACTACCGACATAAAGTTGTTGTATGACTTCTAATCCAGGTCTCTGAAAGGAATTGGATGAGGAGGAGAACTTGGTCTTGATCTCATGAATCAAACCTGGCCAGGGGTTTCTTGTCTTGCAAAGCCGGTTAGGATCCCATCTGGTGTCATCGTCAATGGTCCGATGCGAAAACATGGCTTATGATTGCCTATTTTGAGAACCTTGCCGTCTCCCGTGTCCTTCCCGTTCCGGAACGCCGATATGTCTGCCGGGTCTTGCCGGAACATTTCATCCGGCCCCACCGCGATGGGCTCCGCCGACGGAGATACCACCAACGGCCGTTCTCCGACGGATGGCGCGCGACAAAAAGTGACTTCCCCACTTAAATCCTCGATTCTGTCCTACCAATCATGTCGCTGGTGTCTGTGGAGCATCACGTGAGAGCTCTCTCATGAATTGATGCCCAGCCATTCCCGGCTTGCCAGATGCCTGACAACCTGTCGCATATAAGGATTCTTGAAACGAGGCACCCTCTTGCTATTTTTTCTTTCCTCACTCGTCACTCAGCCGCATTTGCTGAGCCGTCAGACCTCTGCTGCGCCCTGCTTCGCACCTTGGCGGACCCATCATCCCCGAGCTCCTAGCCAATAATATTCAGGTCAACCACCCGCTTGCCAGTTTTTCTTTCCTCGCTGATCGCTGAGCCTCCTTTTGCTGAGGAGCGCCGCGTGTATTTTTGCTGAGCCGTAAAGCATTCCGGCCTATCACAGACAGGGAGATACTATAGCCCTGTTCCCTGTCTTCCCTGTTGCTCCTAGCTAATCGAAGTGAAGTTGACCACCCGCCCTGCAACTTTTCTTCTTTCAACCGATGCACCTCGCTGCATCGCTGAGCCTTTTTTGACGACCTGTTGAGCCTCTGGTTTTCGCTGAGAATTACGGAGGGCAGGCGCAGCCCACAGTGGTGAGGGGTATTTGCACTGTCCCGCTTTTGGCACTGTACACAACGCTCACCAGCATTAATTAACTTTTCAGGATAGTGGTTGTGTCGACAACTAATTTCTATATCAAAGGAATCAAAGGAGGCCACCGTAGGATCTCTTCCCGTTCATTCATGCTTTCCAAGCCGTAGCGGAGAGCAGCCTGGGGATGAAGTAACCAACCCCCACACACACCTTTTGGTAGAACTGATAGATGGCATTCTTATGATCCCCTCAGGTGCAATTTAAAATGCAATGCTGCTGTGACGAAAACGCCCATAGGAAGGCAGGCGAGAAGGTCGACTATCCTAAGATGTACGGTACTTTGCTGTATTTGACTCTTCTTTTTGACATCCTCAGTGAGCTATGAAGATTTTAGTCACATCTCAAACAACATCCTCAGGTCCTCTAGGACTTTCCTAAAGAGGTCGGCTGCCACGGAAGCCATCGCCGGGTCAATGAAAATAGTTGGTGATGGGGGTTTGGCAAACAATGAACAGCTTATCGCTTTGCATCCCAAATGTACTAAATAAGTGACAGCCCCTTATTAGGGAGAAAATAGCAGGCCCACGGGCGAAAGATTTACCATGGCTATTTATCTGCCTCGGCATGCCCTTATACTTCACGAGGTAACCCCGGGCGGAAATAAACAAACAAACAAACGCCGCTTCCTGATGTAATTGGCGTTTCGCTCATGCAGGCTGACAAGCTTGCATAGCCAGTGTCGTTGCATATGCTAATGTTGTGATGCGTAGCGTCTCGCAAAGTTTGCGTTGGGCAGCAATATAGTTGCCCAAGCTATCATTCTACGCTCGTAGTTTAAAAGTAAAGCTACTGGCTGACATATACTGTCATTGTTACTACGCATATTGAGCCAACACCCAAATATCCCCAACATGAACGTCGAGACGGACTTGCGCTGGCGCTTGGGGAGAATCTGGGAGGCGTGCATCGCGTTGGATGTCTCCAACTTTGGACCGTTCGATGTTCGCAATGCCGAAGTCCAAATACACTGCGAAGGTTTCCGAAAAAGTGATGATGGGGAACTGATGTCGGAAGACGCCAGAGCCCGGTATCTCGGCAACATCATCACCAACCTAGAAGCCAAAGCACCTGACGCAGATAACCACTTTGAATTAATGGGTAGTTGCCTCTCTAGTGTCTTCCTCGTACGATTCAGTCCTGTCTCGGCGTCCCGTCCTGACACGGTCCAGCAAACCCTGGATTTACTCCGGAGACTGCCCCCGCTACCATCTCAACTCGAGCTCGCCTACCCCATCTTTCATGTTGACGAGGACCTGGATTTGAGGAGATACTTTGTCCCCGCATCTTTCCCAGCAGAGCTCCCTCTCCGCAACGAAACAGTATGGCAGCGGCTACAGGTCGTGATAAGATTCAGCGACATCACGCTCCGTGTAGCCTTGCTGGTGATTCTTGCATCACCCGGTGCATACAATATTGGCATCTCCATACGGAATCTGGTCAACCTTCTTGCTGAGCTCCTGGACCTGGTCAGCTCGGGTGAATCTGCTGCGAACAAGACCGACTTGCTGAAGAACAACATGGTTAAAGCGTACCTATGGACCACATGGACACGTTGCGTGCTTTTGCTTTTCTGGTTTGTCCTGCGTCATCAAATCAGCTTTGGCTTCGACGACCAGTGGAACCAGCTCCTGGCCCTTCGAGGGACATCAACTCTATTGAACCCAAAGATTCGCGGCACTCTACATGGCTACGGCAATCAGAGTGTGCCCTACATGTGCAGCTGGGCTTTCAAAGTGTTGAAGTCCAATCGGGCGGCTTTGACGCTCGACTTCCGACTCTTCCATCAAAGGTATGCCGAATTCCATGGCGACAAACCTCAAAGGTGTATATGGGGCTCAGAACACATGGCTTGTAGTGGGGGTCATCCTTTGGAATGCGGGAGGTTCCAGGACAAACGCCTGGTTTCAGAAGAGCAGAGCGTACATGGTCCGCACACTGGAAGTTGTCGACGGCTATTCTGGAGCCGGGAGTGTTACGTTTCGGTCCAAGGCCCTGTGGCCGTTTCTGTTGCGAAATTGAAGAACAAAAACCAGGTACAATACGTTCAAGCATCCGAAAGGACCATGGCTATATCGCACGTCTGGAGCCATGGACACGGCGGTCGACCTCATACTGGAATGAACTCTTGCCTTCACGAGCGCTTCTCTAGCATTGCCCGACGACTTGGCTGCACATCTTATTGGATGGACACCCTATGCATTCCCGATGAGCATAAGCTGCGAGCTGAGGCTATCGGCTTTATCAATCGCGTGTTTGCCGAAAGCCGGGTTGTTCTTGTCCTAGACCGGGACCTCATGGATATTGATATTCTCAACCCCACACTACCCATCCTGGAGTCGACTCTGGCCACATTTCTTGTCTGCGATTGGAACGTGAGGGCCTGGACCATGTTGGAAGCAATGAAAGGCTGCCATAACCTTCATCTCTTATGTCAGGCCGAGAGGACTCTTTCGTTGAATGAGTGTCTTCAAATCTTGCACAAGGAGGGCAGGGTGGACTTGGTAGTATTGTGTTTGGCATCTCAGCACTTGATGCCTTCTTCGTCTGATGCATTTCGTCGATCATCATCCCGCACAAGCCTTGAAGTAGCAGGAAGTCTTCTCAGTCATCGCCACGCAACACGCCCTGGGGACGAAATCGTCATCTGGAGCCTGATTAGCAACATTGCTATATACTCCAGTGGCGAGAGCATGTGGCGAGGCCTAATCGGACGTCGAATTCATACCGCATTCCTCATGTCTAATACCGCGAGGCTCGAGCATGTCTCTGGCTTTTCCTGGGCACCAGAGACACCGTATATCAGACAGCCACCACCCGGTACAAGCATGGACCTTTCAGGTCTGTACCTTGTGTATGATGGAGCCGACAGTGAAAAGGCTCAGATCACTACAAAGGGACTTTGGGGCAAATGGATGATATATAGGTTCCAATCAAAGGACGCTGAGCTGTATAAAGACGCTCCAACTTCTTTCATCACGATCGGCAGCGACGGAAAGGAGCAAGTTTCTATTTTCGAGGGACACAGGGTCACCAATCAATGTTGGGAGTATGCGGCTCGTCTTGCCAGCAGTCATCAGGAAGTCTTGCTTTTGCGGCCTGCTTCAATTGTTGGTGAAAAGGTATACGACTTGTCTGCAAGAAGAGGCGAGACTCATGGAGTTGTGTTTGCCGTGTGTGTTTCCGATGGCAACTCAATATGGCGATGGAAGGCGGTGGTGGAATGGCCCCGGACAATGCCAACGCCAAGGATGTATAAAGATGAGATACTAATTGCCTAAGGTAAATTCGGTTTGCAAAAGCTGATCATTGATAAAGAAGGGTTGAAACGGGTTGGAAAATAGCAAGTCTTTACCAAGTTCGTTATTGGTGAGGGCGAGGATGCTCCGGTACGGGCCACGCTGCATCCAGGCACCAAACATTATCCTGCCCTCTAGCAAAAAATAAGCTCAATGAACTAACTGAATTTAATATCTATAAGGCAAAAAGTAATAATAAGAGTGGGATTGAAACCTATATCGAGGCTTGGTCCTTACGGGTGCATCACGCCATGTAAGCCCCGTGCATTAAGATTTGGACGTAGCTATCTTGGCAACTTGGGGACACGGAAGACGGTACCCGGCAAGTACATTTAGGAACTAAGCTTCCTGGACTGGACCCGGTATCATCCTCATTTCTGCTTTAGCTACCTGGTCCGATGCAGAGATGGGAATAGCCCGATATCTTGCTTCAGAACAAAGATTGATGGGTATACATATCAAAAGTAACTCAGGAAACCTCTCAGTGGTTATGGACATGTGTGCCGTCCAACATGCTTCCAATCTCATCCAGCTTCTTCTGCCACGAATCCGACACTGGCTTCTTCTCGTAATGCTTGTCCTCATTTGGACTTTCGACATCCACAAACACGTTCTCTCCCAGTGTCATCATCCCATCGTAGATGGGCTCACCCAGGCCTGAGAGCAAGCCAGGACCAACGGCACTGGTGCCCTTGGGATCCTTCCAAATCTTGACGGCGAACTCCTTGTTGGGACTAAAGAAGAACTTGTCACCCAGGCTCTTGTTCTTGGTGGCAAATGGCTGCATTGAGTTCTCGGGGATGTCGGACAAGCCGAGAATCAAGCCCTCTCCCAGGAGCCTTGAGACTGAAGGGTCGAGACTGGACTCGAACTGGACGTTGCCAGCGGAGAGACAGATGTTGGGGGACTTGACAAGCACATGGGTAATGTGCATTTCCTTCTCTGTACCGTACAGATAAAATGGCATGAACTCGGATGGGTAGTCGCTGTCGCGGTAAGGAGAGTTCAGAGGTCGGCTCTTGACAACAGACTTGAGGCTCACGGTTCCCTGCATGGGGTTGTATTTGCTATATCATGTCAGACTTTTTCCCTTTCACCAGCAGAATTCCGAGAGACTTACCGTGTGCCCTTTTCGAACATGCGAACCGAAACCCCTTCAACATCTGTGGTACCGATCTTCTGAACAACATCCTCAATGAAGAACTTGTCATCTGTTTCTAGCATGACGGAAATGTCTCGTCCGTCGTTCAACAACTTCTCATAGGATTCCTTCAACTTGTCGTCCAGTGTAGCTGAAAGGATAACCTGTTGTCGTCTGGAGATGCCGTGGAACGATGCCTTGAATACCAGGAACACCTCGGAAGCGGTGGGAGATCCCTGCACGAGAAACTGGATTTGCTTGTCGCGAGGCGTGTTTCTTTTTTGGCAAACCTTGGCTTCCTTCACTATCTCCGCCTCTAGCTCCTCCATTAGCTCCTTGAGAAAGTTGTTCTGAGTCGGGAATGGGCTCATGACGACGTTTCTCAAGACAAACAGACTCTGGTTGCATTCCTGGAGCCCCATTCTCCTCATGAACACTTTGGCGCAGTCGCCATAGTCTTCAGGCAAGAACTGTGTCGAAGTCAAAAAGATGGGGATCTTGGTGGGATCGGTGTCGGCAGTGGTGATAGAGAGCTTGTCGACAATCCTCTTCATGAAGTAATTCGCCTCCTCCAAGTCGGTGTTTAGTGTCTTACCATCTCCATACTTCCAGTTGAGAGTGAAGGCGTTGATGTTGAGATCCGATCCGAGGTCACGAATCAGCTTCATTGCCTCGGGAGAGTTGAAGATTTGCTCGTCGCTCTTGTCGACGATAAGATCCTTGATCTTTTGCCTCTGGTTCTCGACGGGAGCCGAGAACCAGCTTCTGTCGCCTCCCTTCTCGGCAGGCAGCATATTAAATGGCACGCATGTGAAGTAGTCATTGTCCATGGTTGCCCAGTGGGCGGATAGCTAGGAACTGTTAGTATGAGTTAAGTTAAGAATGAGTTAGCTAAGGAACCTACCCGAGCACTCGTAAAGGCCGCTTCACCAAGTAGCCTGCCGTAGCCATGGGGATTTAGGCCGATGGTCGTGTTGGAAAACCACGCAGACATGGCTGCAGCACCAGGCTTGCTGTTGAAAAGAGAAATGAGTGAGCAAAGACATTCAACTTCGAGTGGGCGAGGAAAAGACTTACCTGCCCTCGACTCCATAGACGCCAATGTTCTCAGCAGATCCTTGAGACAGGTAAGGACCAGACCACGTCACAAGGTGCCTCATTCTTCCGTCTCGGTAACACAAACTGCCCGCTGGATATGGGATGTAACCAGCCTTGTGCGGATCCACAGTCACGGAATCTGCGCTCTCCATAGCTCTGAGGTCTGCGGCGGTGTTGGGATCCAAGTACCACTCTGGCTCGGGCTTCTTGATGGTGGAGCCCTCATCTGGAGTGCTACAGTGAGTTTCCCGGTTCACCATGGTGGCGAAGTAGCCTCCCCAAGCTGCATCAGCATGGACGAGGAACGACAGACCGTGCTTTTCCTGGAACTCCTTTCGCAGCTCCAGAATCTCGGTCAACCTGTCAACGGAGCCCTCTTCTGTCGAGCCGATTACGGCCACAACAGCGTAGACAGGAATCTTGTCCTCGACGCACCGGTCAAGGTGACTCCTAAGCTTGGCGATGTCGATCTGAGCGCCGTTGTTGATGTCGACTCCGATCATGTTCTTTGAACCAAGACCGGCAATCGCTGTAAGACGGGTCGTGTTAGCAAATTCACCATAAAATTCCACTCGTAATGGTACTAGGGTTAAGCTTACCTGCTCCTTTCGGCCAGGAGTAATGGCGAGTCTTGCTAACGAAGTACTTGGCCGGTTCCTCGATTTCAAACTTCTTTTCAAGGTACTCGCGTCCAACTGTCTGGATGTTGAACTCATTGAGGGCACTCTCCAAGAACTGAGATGTGATTCCAAACTGCTTCTCTAGTTCCTTTGGCAGATCAAGGATGATGTCAGGGCGGAGGTTGAGCAGCTCCCACGTATCCAGGTCCTTGAACAGCTTTCTGGGCGCGGGGTGGCTTGAGGGCGCATAGAAATCTTTGGCGATGAATTTGAGCTTTCCATCCGCCCCCTTCGCTCCCAGTGCGAGTTGAAGACTTAGGGGATAGAACTTGAGGTTTCGTGCTACGGGAACTAATGTCAGTCTCTGTAATACGTGTTGGAAGGGTCATGAGAAACATACCGACCCAGATAGATTCCAGATTCGCAACAGTGCCTCCGCAAGTGATGTGTCCCCACGCCAGCGGAGACTTGAATTCGTCAATGTTGTACCCAAACAACTTGCACAGCTGCTGACCGACTCGCAGCTCAACCAGAGTGGTCATCGGGCTAGCCTCGAGGGCAACATTGTTGGGGTTGTACAACATGGTCATGAAGTATCCCAGCAGGGACGACATGGTCAAGTCTGTACACATGTGGGCTTCATAGCGAGGGGACCAGAAGGGCGCCGAGTGCTCGCCCAGCAGCTGGGCGACTTTTTCGGTGGCAAGGCGAAGGTTGGTTCTGGCCTTTAGAAACTTATCCGAGCGGCGGACTTCCTTAGGGATGAAGGCCTTGTTGAATCGATGTCAGTGAACACGGTGAATCTATAGCCTAGGGGGCCGTGGAGTACCTGATCCTCAGGATAGTAGCTTTGCCTGGCAACCAGTAGCTCATCCAGGATGGTGTTGATATTTGCCCGAAAATCGGGAAGGTTGGAGCCCTTAGGCCCGATGAAATAGGCGTGTGTAGCATCGAACTCTTCTTGACGCGGGTCGGACATGATGAATGATTACGGAGCAGGAAAATAGAGGGCAAAGTCAGATTGTTGTGTGAGGGTTGAAGTAGTGATCAGATGGAAAGGAAATATACGAATGGTTTATATAAGTTGACTCGACTTATATTCTAGGGATAACCGTATATCATATGTCAAACGGATATCTAAGTCCGTGCCTAGCCTCTCATCGAGACCAAACATGTAAATCATTACCTGCAAATTTGTTACTATGCAAAACAACTGACATCACTATCCCACTCAGTTTGTCGCCCATTTCGCGCTTGGGAATGTGGCATCATGCACCAGCTCGTTTATGTGTCTCGGAATCGGGCAGGCCCGGCCCCTCAACTAGTCCAACGAGCTAAGAAGAGTCCACCAGAGAAGGGGCTTTCTTTGGCTATGTTTCACCTGAATTCTGTGCTACGTACGTCCCGTGTCTTAGATTCAGCCGCCCAGTATGTATGCCGAGAGTACGGATACATAGTCTTGATTGATGGTCGTACCTGACCTTGATTGGCAGGAGGGATGCGCAACGCATTCCACCTTGACGCTGCTGTCATTATCGACGACGCATCTGTCATTATCGGAGGGACTCGCCATGGCAATCATGACCTCGCATGGGCCATTGCATAGCGAATTTCGATAATGCCATGCGGGATGTTCATCATAACCGAGTCTGGAGTTGAAAGATGTCGATCCTGTCCCTTATTTGCAACGCCATAACCACCCCGATTGAGTACGATACGAGCCTGGGCTGATGATCGCAAACTTCAATATGAGGCCTCATGGAGGGGAGGGCAACCGAGATCCGATAATGGGTGCCTGCAGATGGTCACCCGAGAACGACGCGGATAAGCTGCATTGCGGCCCGCAAGCGCTCTGTAACCTTTTTCATGTACCTATCAGTGGGCGAGAGAAGAGAAAACACGCCAAGGACGCTGTGCTCTACAGCAGAACAACCTGATTAGACATAGGATGCTTCCCTTGAAAGTCAACTGCTCGCCTCGGCGCATCGACACGTCAGACGAGAACAAGTGAGACACTGTCGACCGAGAATGGCCGGCCCCTCGCCAATCATCACCAATTTTTGTCAAGCCTAGCTAGCCGATTCAAGGGCGGTTACATTGCTCCAGTGTCTCAGTTCAGCCCGCCCTAAGCGTGGACCAGTCACGGTCAGTATTCCAAGACACACAGCCTTCAAAGGCGTCTCGGTCCGCTTTGTGGCGTGCTGAAATACCCGATAGCCCGTCCCTTGGTCTCACCTGTGCGGCTGCAGATCAGCTACGGTAGCCCAACTTGGATAGGGCCTCGCCCAATAGACTCCCAGATCTCTCCTGGCATGCCCACAGGGGCAATGGAACATGGTTTTTTCTTCCAGCAAGGTAATTGACGGTCAACTACCTGTCGATGTCTTGAAGGAACAAAATAGAGATCGCTATGCATTCTCATGCCAGCTGCGAAACCACGGGGGAGTGCGGGGGAGGCTGCCCTTGTAAACAGGGCGAGTCTCTTGTTAATGCAGCATAAGCATAAGTGGGCACAAGAAAACATAGGGTAGCACAAAATGCGTAAAATAAGTTCATCACCCAACATGTGCGAAGAAGAGATTGTGGGAGAACACGAGGGGCATAATTACTAACGAGATCGACAAGTATGTACGGAGAATTTGAGCACTGAATGATCATGACAACCAAGATTGGAGTTTTAAGCCGCAAACATGGACTATTGCTCAGAGAACCCTGCAATCGCAAAACGTTCGCCTGATATCTCCGATGAGCTTCTCTTCATGTAGGAGCTCACGCAAAGTCTTTACTAGGGAAAAATGTCAAGTCCAAAGCATCAAACACCTCCCGAGACTCATTCGAATTGATGGTAACGGCCTTGTCACTTAGAACGTGTTTTGCTTCACTGATGGTGTTGAGGTAGTTTCGTGTCGGCGTAGCATTTCGCATGGCTGCCGTAAACTGTAAGAGATTTCCCAGGGAGATGTTCTTCTCTTTCGATGATCAGGACTTGAACGAAGATGAGACTAGTGGCAATGATGCCCCATCGCAGGACAAGCAGTTCAAAAAGGATGATTGTTTCGCAAAGCTGTATTCAAAGATAGCATTAAATAAGCCATTTTACTTCTATTAAAAGGGCCTCTAGAAAGGAGAACGAATCCCGAGTTGCCTATTTCAAGATGCTGACTGTCTCTCGCGGATTGGTCAATTCCATGGGCCCTGTTTTAACTAACTCTTCTTGAAAACTGGTTGTTATGGTTTGTCCATATCGATCCAGACCGTGAAGGGGTACCGATGGCCAATCCTAGACCGTGGTGAGAACCGACCGACTATCATCGGTACCTACTTGACATTCCCCCGACTTCCCCAACTACCCCGACTGTCCCGCAATTTTGGGTCCCCGGTGGGATTAGTGATGTCATTGCAGGGGTTGAGTTGAAGTTACTAAACCCTATTACAATTGAGAGAGCCCAACCGTTTCGGCGACCACCCACCGATTGTATCGTTCTTCTTCATCTCTGTCCCCCCTGGTCAGTATGAGAGAAGTCTAGATATTTGTCCTATCAATGCCTATGTTGTATTCAGATCAAGATAAGTGCATGTAGAAGTTTAGATTGTATCTTAAATGTTTTCTCTACTCCTGTAGGGTAGCTTGAAACAGATCTCTTTGACTGCGCGAAGACAATCATTGGGTACTGTGCAAGGATCTAAGCCAATTACGGTTAGTACCTGGCTGAGTTTACTCTGACTCCAATATAGCAATAACATGCTCCAACCAAGTCTTAGTGCGACTTAGGTAGATAGTGACTTATCCGTGGGGCGAGTACGCTTGGTAGTCTCGACCAATTTGTACGAGACGAAGTTCATTATCAGCCGGACCGAGAAGTTGGCCTCGGAGGTGCCAAAGGACCCGGAGATTCTTGCGGTGGATTCAGTTAAGGATATACTGAAGGACGTCTCGAAGCTGAAGTCTCGAGCGCGTTTGCAGTCGACCTCTCTGGGGCGATGACATGCGTCTAATTCTTTATTCTTGACTCCCGAGAGGATCTTAAATTTGAGACTAACTACTCATAAAACCATGCAATTTCTACTCGGGTAATGACTTGACAAACTCATCAATCATACGAGCGACATCGTCCGGCGCCTCAGTCGGCGGAAAGTGATTGACGTTGGGTATGACACGAAACGAGCAGTTCGGCAACACCTCCAACCTTTCAATTGCAATCTTGTCATTCCCAACCTGAATGATGAGGGTCTGCACAGATATCTCCTTGGCCCTGTCCCCGAGTTCGAAGCTCAGCAAGGCATGCGCAGTGTGCCTTCGTGCATAAACAGGCCATTTAGCTGCCTCAATAGCCACACCTTCGGAGAGGCCTATCCTCATGTAAAACCCCATAGCCTCTGAAGGAATATGAGCTTTGCCACACAAAACATCCACCGTGTATCCGGCATCGGTGAGCTGCTTCCCATCGTAGTGAGCGCCAACCTGGACCATGCCTCTGACTTGTGTGCTGTTGGAGAGACAGAAGGCAGATGCGATGTTGCAACCCATCGAGTGGGTCACAATAATGACGGGTTCATTAATGTCGAGGGCTGTAAGGAGGGACTTTAGGTCGAGGGCATGTCGCTTGATGCTGTAGGAAGCAGCACCCTCTGGTTTGGAGGATCGGCCGTAGCCTCTAGTGTCGTAGATGACGAATCGATACTGGCCACCAAGTCGAGAGAGTACAGGTCGCCATATTTCGGCAATTCCCATGTAACCTGGAACAAAGACAATGGTTGGGCCGCTGTCTCCACTCGTCTCGTAGTAAAGGTGTTGATCAACGTCAGTGGTTGTGAAGGGCATGGCTAGGATGGCTGGGTGGTGAAGAGTGTTGAATATGCCAAGTTGGGTTACCAATAACTATGGCATAGAAGTGGATGAGGTGGGCAAATGCCGTAATTTATATCCTTTGACCGGCACCAACACGGCCATGGCTTGCATCTTTAACAGGACCCGGAAGTCGGTGTCAGAATGGGGGTTTGCTCAAGCGGCCTCCGAGAGCCCTTAGGCGGGGACGAAGAGGACATGGCTTGGACCCAAGATAATTCCCTCCCTACCCTTCACTCGGCGGCTATCGAAGATGTCGATGGGGCAAGAATGAGGGGCCTGGAAAGTCCCACCTGGCTATCAATTCCGGATCGTGAGAGTTTTCATGTATAATGCGGCGGTCTTCATGTCTCCGTCCTTGTGTGGCAAAAAAGAACCTGTCTGAGGCGAAGGAACATATCTCAGGCGATTGTAAATTGCGGTGTCTCGCCGGTTTTAGTCAAAGCATCGTGGTTATCCCCAACCCGTCTGCATCCGCAGCTGAGTCATTTAGCACACACACACAACACCTGCAAGTCTCTAGATCACATCAGTTCTCGAGATATTCAACTCCTTTAATCAACCAACTCCTGGTTCTCATTGTGACCATCCATCCTCGTCGCTAGACAGCGCTCAAAGTTTTCAGTGTCCACATGGACATTTCCCTGACCCCGAATCGTCCTCATCATAGGCTTTCATGACCTTGTTGTCAATAAACTCCTCAAGAATCCGGCAGGATTGAACTTCATTAGATGAGCTTAGGGCTTCGGGTCGTTCGCGTAGTTCATCGTATCAGTTACGTAGGTCACTGTGTTAGCATTGGGATATGATGCTATGATGTATTAGAAATATGTTCTTTGTTATAGTTGAAGCCGGGATAACCGGACTAGAAGATCGTATCAACGACGCACGAGCTCCACTTGAGCCGAACGTACATCTTGAGGGTACTCTTAATAGTGTCAGAGTGCACCATAAAAGCATTATTGCCCATATTGTCTGGCCAGGATCACGATCATCGTGAACCTGCTCACGGTGAGTGTGAACGACCTCGACCCATAGTCTGAACTTAGTATAAGAGACAGGCTCTGGTCGCTCTTTAAGAGAGAGGAGAATGTACCGTTTTTTAATCCTCAATCTAGATTGATCTTTTGTTCAATATCTGCATTCATATTCCAGTGCTGGGTTGACATGATATAAGGCAGCATAAAGAAGCGAGTAACAGCCAAATGGTCTACTGATAAGAGGAAGCAACAAGGTAATTAATTACAGGAGGAAGTGGATAATACTTATTGTAAGGTGAAAAACAACTTGATGCTGTGTATTGGTAGTATTCTGCATCTCGCGGGGCCCTTCTGCCCTCCCTGTCTTTGAAACAAATAGTCCTGCAAAAATATTTTGAGGACCACTGAAGTGACAACTTGCTTTATTTTGACGACTCCCTTCTCAGCCAGCCTCTTTAAAGGATTGGGGAATGAGGCAGCTGAAACTGAGAGAGAGAATGAGCTCGCTTCGGTTATTTCCAGCTGCCACCTGTGAAATATCACTCGCAACATCCTGGTATTGGCACCTTGGCGGTCTTTGTGACCACGTTTCCAGGCCTTATCGCGCGTACAGCTCGAAAAGGTTATTAAACGCCTTTGTGGCGCCCGAGCATGGCTGATCTATAACTGCCCGATTAGGAGTAGTCTGGATCCGAGGTGTTGGGATTGGAGGCTCTGAAGGAAGTCAATATGGCCCCTGGTCCCTTCTTCCTGTCCCAGCGAGAACGCCAACGCCGCCGGTGGATGTACACCAGGTCACCCGTGCCCCTGTAGTTGATGTTGAACCCGTGATTGAGTGAATTGCTTGATTGAATATCTCTCTATGACTCTTGCCCCTCTTTTGGGCTAATACCTTGCGCTATTCCTATTTAGAGGGTATTATATTATATAACCTTAC
>JABCKD010001709.1:0-12932 GCA_013186415.1 Fusarium sp. NRRL 66088 | reverse complement strand
AAGTAGACTCACTGACAGCACAGGGTGGATGATGCCCCCTGCGATAAGCCATGAGATAGAGGTACGTACGCCAGTTAGCGTTATCGACTCCTCCACACACACACAGTTTCCCCGGACTTTGGCTGTTCAGGTCATGTGGAGATATGACCATCGTGAAACCATTTTGTTGAAATAGGTTGGGATGCCTCATGGAATGAACATGTTCTCTATCATCTATCATCTATCATCTGGTTTCTTTATGCCATAATCGCAAAAATGTCCCCCTTGAATGAGAACAAGACAGGTCCAGAGGGTTTTTCAACCATGCCCTCGCAGGTGGGCGAAGTATACGACAGCAACGAGATTGTCCATGACGCTGTATTTGGACACATCAGCGAGGACGGGCCTGATTATCGCAATGTGAGCCTTGCGTAGGAGCGGTCTGACATTTGCCAAGCTGATCCCGTCCAGGTTGGATGGATTGGATCCTCCATCCTCATGATGAAGATCCAGATAGGCCTCGGGGTCCTCGCTCTTCCGGCCACCTTTGACAGTGTAGGCCTCACCCCAGGGGTTATTCTCCTATGCCTCGTCGGTATAATTGTCACCTGGACTGGATGGGTCGTTGGAACGTTCAAACTGCGTCACCCAGAGGTGTATGGCGTCGACGATGCCGTGCAACTGATGTTTGGGCGTGTGGCACGCGATACATTTGGGTTCATATCTTGTCTCTGTAAGTTGAAGCAAACCTTATCTAACAATATTCTCTAATTTTTGCAGTCTGGGTTTTCGAGGCCGGGTCGGGAATGCTCGGTATCTCACCATCCTAGTGGGAGGCACATATAGTTCCGTCTTGAGTATGAAGCAGGTGTATGGGACATCTGGTGGTCATGGTGCTTTCTCTTGTGCTGATAACTCTCACTCTTAATGGGAGTTGTTACCCATATAGCAGTGGAGAGTCAGTTCATAGATTGCATATACACTTATAGAACCATTGCTGGCCTTGTTGTCGCTACGTGGTCATAGTGTTGAGTTGGACGTTCGCTACATATATTTATAGAGGAAACTATGCTGGCCAATAGCAAATTCATGTTTCCATGCTCTCAAAGAACGGGAACAATCGCCTCCAACTATGCGATATCACAGTCGGATATCCACACGGGCTACAAAATGACACCGGTCGACACCGAGCGAGGCAAGCTTTACAGGATGCATCGTAAGAATAAAATCCCGAAACCGAAGGATCATCCAATTCTGAGTGGTTATTGGTTATCGGCGCCCTGGGTCTTGGCTCTCGGTTATTGTGGAATCCTTCTCTAGGCAGCATAGCCCACCATTCGAACTAAATACGAATCATGCAGGCACTGCCATCTAGGCTCTGTAGCGGTGTACATAGCAGGAGCTTCGGCGGCAATTGACTGTTTCCTATATCTATCCCAAGCAGAAAGACTCCGTTAAGTTTTGTCCATCCTTCAAACCTCCAAGTATCCCAAGTATCCTCGATTTCCAAGCCTGAGAGTGCCATTGACACACAACTCAATTCGTCAACAATCATCTCTCAGCAGCAGTTATGGAAGACTCGCCTCCATCACCCCCCTCACGGCCCGCATCTACAGGAGGCAAGCGTCCAGTCAGAATCAGATGCTGGATGGTCACTGAAGAAGCCCCTTCCCACGACGGCACACTCTGTTGCTCAGTGTGGGAGGCCCAGGAACTCTGGACCAATCCAGAACCAGTCAAACGGCCCACATGGGGGATCCAGATATACGACACACGATCCAACAGCGGAAAAAGCATGAAGCAGCTTAAGAAGCTGGCACTCAAGATTTACGAGGACACGTGGGACGAGCGAAGCGCCATGGGCCGCGAGACGCTTGATCGAGTCGACCTCTACGGCCTAGCTATGCCCGATGACACTCCACCAGCTGAACGGGCAGAAAGGTGCAAGGCACATAACGCGAAAGAAATCGCTACGAGAAACGCGTCAGGAAAGATCGACTTTTACATCCCTCGGATGGATTGCGGGTTTCCCGAGTCAGGCCTGCGCTGCTTATTGTTGATTGATAGACCGGAGGACAAATGGGACGAACCTGATGAAGGTGGGTTCTTGTCCGTTTCGTGGGATCCAGAGGTTAGAAAGGACGAATCGGGAGAGCCTTCACTGCCGAAAGGACAAGAGGACGAAATCAGGTTTTACCGTTACGAATATACAAAGGATGTGCCGGGTGTCATGCAGAATATGAGAGACGGTGTTGAGTGGTTCGACCAGAATTACGTTGATACTGGTCTGGTGGCTGAAGAGTTGAGACAGGCTGTTGAGAGGGCTCGGAGAAGTGAAGGGGACGGTCAGTAGCTCAAAGTCAACTTGTTGATCGCCTCTCCTATACTTTCAAAGTCTTCATCTCTATTCAGAAGACATTACTCTTGATAGCCCGGTTGTCGACTTTGCCAATGCCCAGGTGCCTGATTCTGCCATAGCCCGGCTTCTCTGTTCACATGGCTAATAAATACTGGTTAAACAGCGTTCAAGTTCATCATCTTTCGCTGCGGTGATGCGAAAAAGCCTTGCCTAATAATAGCTCAACCAGTCAAGTCAACCTCGAAAAAGGATCGTCGTCTCACTAGCGGAGCCCTCCAAGATCAACACATTCGAGCCGTGCCGATGAGCCAATCAGTGTCACATGTGAAGAAAGTAATCAATTTAACCAAAGATTCCAACAAATGAGGAAAGCAGGATCAATGACCTGCAACGCTGAGCCCATCTCGCCCCCTGCCTAGTTACCACAGCTCACTACTCTGCTCTGTGAATGGTGCGACCGCCGTCGATCTTCGCCGCCACTAAGCAACCGATGCTCCTAGCGTCTGACAGGATGATTGCCTCTGACGTCTTATCCCATATTACCACTGCCTTGCTGCTGTTCTTCTTTGCTCCACCTTGTTTTGTTCCATCTTTCCTTTTTGCTCACTTCATCGCGCAATCATGGCAGACCTCAAACCTGCGACCGACATTGATCCCAATGTTTGGTATCATATGACAGAAGAAAATGTTGACGATTACGATGGAGACTTCAAGGCGATGCTACAGACGTTCGGGGATGGGGACTTCAGGGTGTTTGAGGTGGCCAAAAGGAAGACATACTGGCAATTCGTGAGTTTGTCACTCATCACGATGCTCGACTACCTTTGCTAACCCGGTGTGTTCAGCAACCGGTAGGCAAGATACCCGGTCGCTACGCCCTCCGATGTTCCGAAACAACGACACGAAAGCAGTTTGCAGTCTGCTACCGCCCAAGCGAATCGGTCGAGAATAGACGCACACGCGCATGTCTACGAAACAGCGACGGAAGTGATGGACAACAATGGGATGTGGCACTATGGGGAAAGAATGACACGTACCGCTTCATCAATGTACACAACGGCAGTAAATATCACCTCGACGTCATCCCAAGCGGTCCGGTGTATATGAGCCCCAACCTTGATGGGTACCAAAGAAGGCAGCGGTGGCTCATGACGAGTGTGAGAAACGTGGACGACGCGGCGTATAGTACCGTCTTTTCGAATGCAAGTCGAAGTTCCTCTCTTAATCATCAGTCGCTAACCATGCTCAGGCTCCCGAGTCAACTAACGATTCAGCGACGACAGCAAGTGACTCGGACAATCCCACAGGCGAACCCGACCCAGGTTCCAGCGGTTCCGACGATAGTAGCCTTTCAGGCGGTGCCATCGCGGGCATTGCGATTGGAGCAGTACTCGGTGTTCTTGCTATTGCACTCGTGGCATTCTTTCTCTGGCGACGGAGGAAACGACAGGCTGAGGCAGCTCCTGCGTCCACCCAAGCGCCGTATCCTCAGTCGCCTGATGGGTACAAGCCAGAAACATCCTCACAAACGCCAGTTTACGAACTACCGAATAACCAAAACCCAGCTGAGCTACCTGCAAGCCATTGACAAGAGGCCATATGACGGACGTTGGAGGATGGAATTTGGGCAGTACGAAGATTATAGCCGGAAGGCTCTTATATACACTTGAGACTTTCTGGACTCACGAAATTAATTCATTCTTCACATATCACTCACTTAAACTCTTGTCTTGGGCGACATGTGATGGTATCTGTTGACCTTGGCTACACTATCGTGGGCGGGTGTGTGGACAGGTTGAAAGAGGTGAAGCATGCCTTTATTGAGGCTCTATAATCCACCTCGTTCAACTTCCTCATTCTCTACAGATGCCAAGAGGTAGGTTCAACTCTAGGCTGCCAAGGCTAATTCGTGCCTGGCTAGTACATAGTGTCCGCATGAACGCCGGTGCCAAGTGATGGCGTTCCGCGTGATCAAGCTACTACTGCATGCAGACCGAGCTGAGCTGGTTGTGATTTTCGCGACCATCCAATGGCCATGGGGCACAGTGGGCACAAATGTGTTCTTTATTATAGCTGAAACCGGGATAGCCGACACAGCAGATCGTACAATGGGCACTAGGCGGCTGGTCAAAAGCAAACCACATGGCGAGAGGGGGTAATGAGAGGGGGTTATAAACTCGGTTGGAGCCCCATGGGGCTTCCTCTTGTTCTTCGATCAGCCTCCAGACATGAAAATGGAGGAGATATTTCCAGAGTCCGGGGCGCCCGACGGGCCAAGGGTCACGGGAAGCTGGCCCTTCTCATCTCACCTGACAAATCCTACTGATGGGACTTCAACACCATGAAAAAGGGTCATCCGCAGCCACACAATCGAATTTCGACAACCACTCGGATCTTCGACCATGGAAGAAGCACTCTTGTGGCCACAACTCTCGCCCTCAATTTTGTATCAGCAGCATTTCTGAGCGCCGCGTTGATCGACCCAACCCACGTGCGTACGTTGGATGAATTTCGTCGGTTTCTTGAGGAGGGGTCCTTGTTGACTCGTAACATGGACCAAGACGCCATTGAGGTATTCTTTGTGGAGAAGAAGAAGATGAGCGACGGGCTGCTTGATGATGACGATTTGGTGAATAAGCCACAGTACGCACCTTGGAATATTCTCCGGTTTCTTACCTATTTGTTCCTGTAATATCATGATCGGTTAGAATCATTCATTACCCGCTCCTCCCAGGGCGGATGGACTTGGCCTGTCGTTATGTGCCTGGGTATTATAGCCTAAATAGAGAACCATGAAGGGACCGTATTGATAAAGAGAAAGCGGGTCATTTTCAATTCGCGAAATGCCAATTCTTCTTCTCATTGTTCTTGAATGATCTGTCTTGGAAGAACCCGTTTCGCATCTCACCTCAACACAACTCCATAAGTCTAAACGAGCATAAAAGCAACGCGCAACTCAATCTTGGTAATATTAACCAACAGATCCAAGTCGAAAAATAGGTCCTATTCGCGTCATTTGAAACTCGATTACTGACTGACACTTTGGCGAAGGTCAAGGTCTGACATGCAGTCATAAGGCGTAAGGCTCGCAAAAAATCACGGGTACAGTATCCGCCTTTTTTCGCAATCACGGATGTCGGGAAGCGAAACGAGGACCTGACCTTTCGGCAAACGGAGGATCGGCTTGATTTGATGGGGCCAGGGTCTCATGTTTTGTTATGAGTGCCTCCTCAATTGGGCATATTATTCGCCGTCATCCACCAATGGATGATGGAGATGAAAGAAGAGGTTTGGGGGCTGAAAAGCTGGGGCTGAAATGTCTTGTGCCAGTTAACTAACCCCTGAACCCTGCTGCCGCCCTCCGAGATGGAGCCACGTCTTGCAGTTCAGAAAAGACAGGATGAAAGGTCAGGACAGAGGAATGACAAGAATTTGAGCTTTCTAGAAACTTGGCATGTTCATATTCCCCGAGTCCAAGAGTCTTGGAACCTTGGCAAAATCTCAAAAATCGTGCCTGGCACAATAGCCCGACACATCAAGTCTTGCACTTCCACAGCCTACTGCGGCAAAGCTCGTCTACGTTTCAAACTCATGCCATAAGCAGCCAAAAAATCAGCACTAGCGGATTAATCCTTGCCTCTAGTCAGCCCGGTGTGCCTTTCAGCCCCTGCAAATCCATGCGCTGGTTGCTACCCTTCTTGTGCATCTCTCTGGCACTCTGCCCAGCAAGGCGGGAAGGAAATTGGACCCTGGGAGCCCCGTTTGCCCTTCTTGATTCTTAGGTTCCTTTCAACCTTTAACCTTAACATCATACTTTTGGACTAGATCCTCTTTTGCGCGCCGTTTTTCCATCTTCCCCGCGCTTTGCACGGATGGAATTCTTATCAAGCTGAGCAAGCCGTGGGTTTTGCTCCTCGACGTGTCGACATCTCTCCCGAATCAGATCATCCGCTCAACATGCCTCGGTCGATTGTCGCCTCGGCCTTGGGGCCGCTACTACTCCTCGCAAATCCGACTATGGGAATGACGGGTTGGTGGACATGGTCGGAGTATGCTCTCACGCCTCACTTTGCATTCCAAGATCCTGGGTCTGGCGATCTTGTGCACACCGCTTGCAATAGCAATGGCTCGGCCGTATTTCCGACAGACAAGATGCACAAATTTCCGATCAAGGCCAAGCCGAAGGCAGCGACACCCCTCGCAATAGTCGGATGGTATGATGATGAGTTGGAGACGACAGTCGTGAGTGACCCATGCCCTATTCCTCAGCTCTCCGAACCAGGTATTGACACGAAGCGATATACTAGGCTTCAGTTTTCTTCCAAGCCCGCGACGGTTCATTAGTTAACGCCGACTTGACATGCGACTGGCAGACAGGCGACTACAAACTACAAGAGGGTGGAGAGTACAAAGTCAGCGAAGACGCCGGCGCACCGTCCATACACGAAGATACAGGGCTGACGGTGGTGGAACTGGGCGAGTCCGGCGGGAACCGGGTCTTTTACCACGACGAGGATGGAAAGGTCAATGTCCTGGCTTACGACGACGATACCGACTGGGTTTACCTTGGACCTGTGTCCCAGCTGGAACCAGAGGGCAAGACATTGGCGGCAGCGAGGAGGAGTGGGACCAACATGTCGGTCATCTTCCCATATGATGGAGACAACTTTGCCATTGCTGGATACAAGGAGGAGAACAAGGACAAGTGGAGTCTGAGTATGACATCCCTCCCAACCTCGACGCGATGAAGGATCAAGAGGATGCGATCACGGACACTAACTCTAGAAACACAGGCTCCCTCCCACTAGGCTTCAAAAGTCCAGCCCCGACCAACAAAACCGCAGCATCGAAATATGCCTTTGACTGGTCAAAGGACGTACCATTCATCCTCCCCGAAATCGACATGACGACAGTAAACCTCGCCCTCACATCCAACGAAGAATCTTTGACCAACATTTTCTACATCGGCACAGACTCGAAGCTTCACCAGATCACCAACGGAAAAGAAGGGTGGGAAATTGCCAAGGATCCAGGGGAGAAGAAATGGCCCAAGGCTGGTGACAAGTCGGCTCGTCTGGCGATAGTTGCCGCACCGGAATCTACGGATATATGGATCTTTTATCGAAAGGGGAAGGATGTTATGGAACTACACCTAGACGATTATGGAACTTGGGCAGACGCAAAGAAGGTGGCCACCGTCAACGAAAATCCGCCAACACCATCTGACGACGATGAGGACGACAACGAGGAGGAGGAAGAGGGTTCAACTGGATCATCAAAGTCGAACCACAACCACGACGACGACACACCCGAACCATCAAATGGACTATCTACCGGAGCCAAGGCGGGTATTGGTGTTGGCGTAAGTCTTGGCGCCTTGGCTGCAGCAGGTGTCATCTTCATGGTCATCCGCCGTAGAAGAAGATCCTCAAACACCAACACACAACAAGACCCCAATAGTCCAGATCAGATGCATCAAGAGGGATACCGCGCAGTCAACAGCGACAAACCGGCGGAGCTGCCCATTGATCAAGGACCACATGAGCTAGCGACCAACGAGCCTGAGTATGAGTTGCTGGGTGATACTGAGCAACGACGACCGGAGAGTAGGCGGAGTGGAAGGGGACAGGGTGGAGGGGTACAAGATGCACAAGATGATAGGGCACACGATGACAGGGCAAGGGATGCCAGAGATGGGGGAGCTAATGTTTAAATTGGCGGGAAGAGATGAGATATCACATTGTTGGTCTTGTGAGACTGCCCCGGATGGGGTATAGGTATCGGCATTATTGGTTTAGATACCCAATTTGCAAAGCTTGGAAAATTAGCGATTTATTTCATGTATCATATGAGTTATCAACAAGATTCAACATGATTTCATGACGTCCCATGATTCAAGTCCATTGTCATCTGTATTTTCTGGGGGTTTCTAGCTCACATCATCAGGGAGCCTCATGTCTCGGTTGAAGGATGTTGTCAGCCCATCACCCTAGACTACCACATATGAGACCTTTTTCAGTAATTTAATGCCTGACGTGGTCAGCAACTTTACCATGATTTTATTACCACCACCTACCAAGCGACTCCGAACCCCTGGTTAAATTAATTCACGTCAGATCCTGCGTTAGTGCTGCAACATAGGCTTGGCAAGATTGAGTTTAGGAGAAACGAAGCGCGTGTTCTTCGGTGTGTCCCGCTTACGAAGCAAACAAGGGTCCGAATTCGGCTGATCCGAATACATCAGCGGCCGACAACTCCGGATGTGTGAAACGGTGAAAAGGCCTACCTATCCAGCCTGATGAAGGTCTTCTCGACTACCATATATCTAGTTCTGATCTGAATACAAGGACAGAAGACCAAAGAAGTTTGAAAGAAACCAGTTACAAGAACCAAGCAATTATAATCACCCATGCAGCACAAAGTCGACAACGCTAGCATCTATCTCGGTCCCGAGGCGTGAAGGTGAAGCTTTTTCGTGCCGGAAAGCTACCCTAGGGACAAGCCAACTCGATGGCGCTGAAGCCCAAACTTGAAGTAGTTAGAGTGGATTAATAATAGGAACTTTCCGAGCGGGGAAAACGGGACTCTAAAGCTTATGTGCTGATATAAGCCGCGCGGTAAGGCGTCACTGGCTGATGAGAGCATTCCATTGTTTCTTATCATTTAACCTCTCACCTCTCCACCAAAGCTCGTATCTCCACATCTCCATCACAACAATCATGTCGGTAACAAAGCCCATCCTCATCTCAGGCTCCGGCCTCGCATCTCTTCTCCTCGCTCAATCTCTCCGCCTCTCCAAAATTCCCTTCCGCATCTTTGAGCGCGACGCGTCTTTTATCTTTCGCGCCCAAGGCTATCGCCTCCGTCTCTCAACGGAGGGTCTCGACGCTATCGAGTCAGTCCTTGATGCCAAGACGTGGGAGCACTTTTGGGACAAGTGCGGAAAAACTGGAGGTGTTGGCTTCTCTGCTTTTGATGCTGTGACGGGGGAGCAGACGGAGCATGTCGTTCCCGAGAAGTTGACTTCGAGGGGTGGAAAGGTTGTTGGTATTGCAAGGGGGGATATGCGCAAGGTCTTTGCTGAGGGCTGTGAGGATCATATTGAATGGTCAAAGAACGTCACAGGCTACGAGTTGACTGATGACGGTGTCCGGGCCATTTTCTCCGATGGAACCAAGTCAGTTGAAGGTTCAATGCTCATCGGAGGCGAGGGCATCTACTCCAAGGTCGCAAAGCAAGTCTCGGGTGGAAAGCTCAAGGTCTACGACACTGGCGCTAGAGGTATCCACGGCCAAGCACCGACAACGGCATTCAAGGGACTTGGTGAAGGCGTATTCAGATTGCGGGATGCCACGCGCCCTGATGGTGCTGTCTTTATCATTACCAATGTCCGCCCCGGCGAGATGGACGACCCCGATGTCGAGTTTGGCTGGACCATGGGAGGAGAACCAGGAGTAATCCGGGCTCCCAACGACGACTACTCCATCGTGGGAAAACAGGCTGCAGAGATTGCCAAGTCGATTTCCAAGGACTGGAACCCACGTTTCAAGCCTCTCTTCGATGAGATGAACGAGTCCGAAGCTGCATTCTGGAAGATCACCTGCTCCACCCCATCAGGGGTTCCAGAATGGCCCAATGAGCCTCGTGTAACCGTCATTGGAGATGCGGTCCACTCCATGACCCCCGCGGGAGGTATCGGAGCTAACACTGCTGTGCGAGACTCGGCGTTGCTGGGAAGGTTGTTGCGTGAGGCTGGAGGGTACAAGCCTGGTGTTACGGCTGCTTATGAGAAAGAGATGAGGGTTTATGCGAGCGAGGCTGTGAATGAGAGTTATACTACTGCGTCGGGTGCGTTTGGTATCAAGATTGATGAAGAGACTAGTCCTGTTGTGTAGATTGAGTAAGCAGCTAGATCAATTACATATTACGTGGGATATGTATCTCGTCTCAAGTAGGTAGCCGAGGAGCCATCTATTTCGATGTTTGCCCGTAAAATTGCGTCATGTGATAGGATATATGTTCTACTAAGATCCAAAAGGCTAATGTAGTGGAAGTAGGAGCACCTATAGATAGTCTTGGCCCTGCAAACCCTGTGCTGCCAAGAGACGAGATCATGTACCATGTTCATTCATCCATCTATCTATGTGCGTTTCCTTTGGACTGAAACTTTGACATCCAACAACAATACCCCTTGCACCAAACCGTGGTTTAAGAAGTCTTGGGCAGATATTTGATGCCCGAGTCAGGACAGCTGCTCTTACTTCCATCAGGATCTGAAGGAACAAAAGTCCCCTCCTGAAGTGATCCCTGCACGTTAAAGTGATACCAAACCTCATTAAGGTTCTTACCACTGCACCCAAGAGTCACTTGCGCACCATGCTGTTCCTCAAGAGCATCCTGAATCTCACTGGCGGTGTACGTCTTGGACTCGGATGGCTCGATGCCAGCCTCAGAGAGCCACTTGTATGTGGGAAGCGTCTTGAACAGAGACACAGTCCTCTTGACGTAATCTGCTGCTTCAGCGCCGGTTCTGTACCCGGTGTAGCAATCGGGCTCTAGGGTGCTGATGCAAGTGCCGTGCTTGTCCCACTCGTGCTTCCAGAGTGACTCATCATCGCCATTGTCACTGACCCAGTACTTGTTGATGTAGGACAGGGTAGAATTGCCGAGGAACTGCGACACGATGCCTCTGATGTCATCGTATTCACGGCTAGAGTCGCAGAACTGAGGGTATGTGCCGTCACAGTAGTCGGGCCAGAGACCATGGATTGTCCAGGAGTCTACATATTGTTAGAGTGGGCCTTTCTTTCAATGTCGAGTTAACTTGCCAGATGGGCCTGCGGCCGGTTTGGCGTCCCAGAACTGGGTTTGAAGAAGCTGGCCAGCGGGGATGAAACAGCACGTATCAGCGACAGCGGTGGTGTTATGACAAGAAAGAGGAAGGTCGCGGGGACAGGATTTGGTCGAGGCAGCAGAAGCGCCCGATACAAGAGCCAGGGAAATCAAGAGTCGTGTATAAGCCATATTGACGGGTTGAGTTGAAAGGGGTTTTCGATAAGGAGGGAGGAAGACTCAATGCTGGGTACCTGGGAACTAAATAGTCCAACTGCTCCTTACCAATGCAAGACCAAATGTAAATCCCTCGGTGTAGCAAGCGGAAAAGATCCAAATCTAGTATTCCCTTCCCGACGGAGCAAACTCACCAAAACAGCAGGTGTTTCAACAAACCCTAGCCAATGCCGTCCGATAAGGACTCTACACAAACCCCACGTGCTATCATGGCAACGTAATAGCAGGACTTTTGGTCCAAGGACCCGCAGCCAATGAGGGGACGGAGTAGCACGACGACAGGTCATGATCGACACAGGGGCGGGACTTTTGATTCATGGGAAAGGATTCAAAGTGCCAATCAGAATTTATAGAAGAGCTGTGTTGATTAAATAGCTGTATGAGGTTTGAAACATTGCAAAGGTATTTAATCTGCTTTGAGAAGCTGGTAACGAGTTGTATTGAAACGTGGTGATGGTTATCAACTAGGTCCACCTAGTGAAGCATCCCTGTAGGCTTCATGCCGAGTTATCCGTTCGTCACATGCTGTTTCATGGACCGGGTTAAGCGATTGGGCATTTCTTTAATCTTGAGCATTGAATCTTGCATCAACGTTTTGTTTTGAGTTTGATTAAAGGGCATCAGCTGTTGAGTCTTGGTTGGATATATGAAGTTGAATCAATGACGTCATGCCTTCGCGGAACCAACCATCCTAATAATAAAGCTCAAGTAATTAAAAACACTTTTTACTACTCCGTATACCCTTTATTAACTAGTAGTAGAAAAAGGACTTTGCTAGCAGCAATAAAAATTAGGTGGGTTAGTTCCAACTCTGGATTTCCATATTGATGCTTGCTATTGTTTACTTCTGTACACGAGCCATAGGTGCTCTATATCGAAATCAAAGGGCTTCTATAGACTACATTGACACAAGAGAACTGTCTTTCATTAAAGCTCCCAGAAGGCGCGGCATCGGCCAATCTAGAGCTTCGACAGTGGCAGAATCTGAAGATCATCTCTACCCAGATCATGAATACTCTTCTTACCGCAATTTCCCAAGCTATTATCCATGTCCGCCAACATACACTTGAGGACATGTTCCACGCCCTTTTGTCCACCGGCCGCTAGCCCATACACATACGGACGACCAATACAGACGGCCTTTGCACCAAGAGCCAGTGCCTTGAGCACATCCGATCCAGTTCGGACACCGCTATCAAAGAGAAGTGTCAACTCAGAGGCTTTGACTTTTTCGTCTGCCGCAATCTCGGCAAGGGCATCTAGGGATGCTATCGCTCCGTCTAGTTGTCGTCCGCCGTGGTTAGAGATAATGATACCATCCATCCCATATTCGATGGCCTTGTGTGCGTCTTGGATTGTTTGTATCCCTTTGAGGACAATAGGACCATCCCAGAGCCTCTTCAACACTTTGAGATCTTCCCATTCTCGGTAGGTGCCAGAGTTCATGACATCAATCCAAGCTTTTGACTTTTGCAAGACATTGACGTTACCAAGTACCTTGGCGGCACCTTTAAAGGTGCCAGGT
>JABCKD010001708.1:0-24232 GCA_013186415.1 Fusarium sp. NRRL 66088 | reverse complement strand
AATTACTTAATTAAATATCTCTCTATAACTCTTACCCCTCTTTTAGGCTAATACCTTATGCTATTCTTATTTAAAGGGTATTATATTATATAACCTTGCCTTAACTTATTCCATAATTTATTTCGCTAAGATATAGTGTAGAATCCTTTGCGCATACTCGTATGTATATAATAGCTTCGGTTTAATACTTAGTCTTCCAAGCGCAGCGGAAACCAAAGACGGGGAACCGGGCCGGTCTACAGGCCCCCTCAAGTAGTGCCGTGTCCGTCGGAGCGGGTGCAACATATTAAGCCTTCAATCTCACCCTCTCATCTCACAAGAAACCCTTGCTAATCACATCAAGATGACACCACAAAAGACATCATCGGCACCTCTCCTCGGCACCACCCTCGTGGTAGGAGGCTGCGGCTTCTTGGGTTACCATCTCGTCCGTCACCTAGTCGCCGACAGCGAAAGCGGCCACGTCTATGTCATAGACCGCGACATCAGCAAGAATCAACAGGAAAAAGCCACCTATGTTCGCGGCAGCATCACGGACAGCGAGTTGCTTCGCTCCCTCATCGCCAAGGTCAACCCCAGTGTTATCTTCCACATCGCCTCGCCTATTGCCTCGTTACCTGCGTCTAGAGAGGGCGAATTCCTCGAGACAAACGTCCAAGGGACAGAGGTTCTTCTCACTGTCGCTACTGAGAGTGAATCAGTCAGAGCTTTCGTCTACACCTCCAGCGTCGACATTTACACCAACCCTCCTTTCTTGGATGTTGTCGAGTCTCATGCGCTTTGGTCAGATTCTGACAAATCCAACGAGTACAACCGGACCAAGGCTATTGCAGATCGGCTAGTTCGCGAGGCCAATGGTCCCCAGTTACGCACTGTAACGCTCCGTCTTGGCCATGCATACGGCGAGAGGCACATTCAGGGCATGGTCGAAGTTCTCGACATGTGCGAGTGCAGCAAGAATCTTGTCCAGGTTGGCTCAGGCGAGAATGTTATGGAAGTTGTGTCAGCCGACAACTCAAGCATAGCACACGTTCTTGCAGCCAAGGCCTTGCTCGACCCGAGTCGTGCGGCAGGCAAAGTAGACGGAGAAGGCTTCAACATATCCGATGGAGTCCCGATGCCATTTTGGCATCACATCAAGTTGATCTGGAAGACTGCCCTCAGTCAAGATGAGCTGAAGAATCTTACCATCCTTCCTGCTTGGGTCATGATCGTGGCAGTCAATGTGGTCGAATGGATTCTCTGGATCTTTACCTTCAACATGGTCAAGCCGCCTGTCGAACTGCGGAGGGTTTCTCTCGACTATTGTCTCCATACGCACACGTATAGCATTGAGAAGGCGAGGGAGCGTCTTGGGTTTGAGCCAGTGTCGGATCATGATGCTGTGTTGGTGGAGTCTGTCAAGTGGATGCTGCGTCACCGAGAGACTTTGAAGAAGAAAGAGTGAGTGATCTTTGAGACGGGGTCAAGCCCACATTGTTAGTCTCACGATTTCTAGTAATTCACCTTGGTGTCAAGTTTGTTCTGGGATATACTTGGCTAAATGATCAGCAACGCCTTTTCCAGTTAGTCGTATCATACTATCAACGACAAAGGCGTATTGACAGCCGGTCTGGCTGTGGATCTTGCGGAGTCTTGACCCATCGTGACGGAGAGTCGTTTGGCGGGTCTTGTCAACAGCTGAGGATGGGATGTCCTTTTTGATTGGCTGGACACTAACAATTGCGCGCCCTTGCAATGATCAGCCTCTAGCTGCTGAGCTGGGTTTGTAGATATTTAGACATCATGTCACCATTTCAATTCAATCTCTCACCATCTGTTGCATCACCATTCTTCAACTCACTCACTTCATCATGTCTGAATCTCCAGAAACAGTCATCATTGTCGGCGCTGGCATCGTCGGCTCCGCCTTGGCATACTTCTTGTCTCAGTCCCCCACACGCCGCAACATCAAAATCATCGACCGTTCCTTCAGTCCTCTTCTAGGATCAACAGGTCATGCACCTGGCTTTGTTGGCCAGTTCAATGAATCCGAGGTCCTCTCCAAGCTCGCCATTGATACTGTGGCGGAGTACACCAAGATCCCCGGTGGTTTTGACACCGTAGGTGGATTAGAAGTGGCCTTTGAGTCTGATGGGATTGAACGACTCAAGTCCAGATGCGCGTATGCTGCAAAGCTGGGTCTTTCTGCTGAAATTCTTAGCATTGAAGAAGCACACAAGCTCGCACCAGAGCTGGTCAACGAGACGGGTCCAGGTGCAGCAGTCTTTTACTCTAGCGATGGCACTGCGAATGCGTGTAGAATTACTTCATTCTATCAAGAAGAGGCAAAGAAGACCGGAGTGGAATTTGTGGTGGGCGAAGTGAAGAATCTCGTCATTTCCGAAGGTCGCGTCACCGGCGTTGAGCTGGGCCAAGACTCGGCTGAAAAAGTGCACGCGGACAAGGTCATTCTGACTACCGGCATCTGGGCTCAAGACCTCGATAAAGGCCTCGACTTTCCAGTACCAGTCATCCCCGTTGGACACCCATACATGTACGGCAAGACAAGAGGTCGGAACGCCCGAAAGCTCCCTTTCGTTCGATGGCCAGAGCATCACGTCTACGCCAGAGATCATGGCGAAAGATATGGCATCGGCAGCTATCACCACGAACCAGTCAAATGCAAGGCAACAAACAACACTGCCATCGGAGAGTGGATCCAGGACTTTAAGCAGCCATTGATGTTCGCCACAGGTCTACTTCCACCGGCCGCCACAGAAGAGTTCAAGGACGGAGAGAGCTTCAACGGCATCTTTTCCATGACGCCAGATAACATGCCTTTGGCCGGTACAGTCAAGTCTCTTCCGGGTCTGCACATGGGAGTTGCCATCTGGGTTACGCAGGCTGCTGGTACAGCCAAGTTTCTGGCGAGGTTGATTGATGGGCTGGAGGTGGATCAGCAGACCAAGGAGGCTCTTGATCCACAGAGGTTCAGAGGGCAGGATTTTTCTGTCTTGGAGGAAAAGTCTCTCCAAGGGTACAACAGTATCTACAAGACAGTTGGAAAGTAATACTGGTAGTGTAGTAATATCGAAGTAGGCAGTGCTGTTGACGGCCGGACGCCCACCTGCTCTTCTGGTCACAAAGACACTTGAATAAAAGCACAAATACGGACGTCATTCTCTTTGCTTTTATCATCTAATTAATAATTGAAATCACGATCTGCATTGCAATTCCTCTCGTTCAACCCACATACGTCATTTGGTTTTATTCTGTCAAATCCCCCATCAACATCACTCTCAACCGCGTTAGAAAGATGATGACCAAGCGTCAAGATTCATTCACCATCCCAAATGAGCCACCCTACACTATCCGTCAAATTTTCAAAGATGAAGACGTTTCCCATTTCCCAGTGCTCTCCTCACTAGCCTACCCTTGAGTTGGCACCTCGTCTAGTTTGGAAGTTCACCCGCGGCGGCTTTCGGTCCTCGCTGATTTAGAACCAAGGAGGACCATGATGATGGAAGACGAAGGATGGAAATTTCCGAGAGTAACCAATCTTCCGGCGCGAGGCAGCAACCGAGATCCTACAGGGGACATGAGATGCAACTGAAAGCCGTGAGTGGCGCGCAAAACCAACATGATTCGTCATATCCAGGATCCAACACGATGGCAGACGCGATTCGAGATTGACAGGATCACCAGGTGCTGTCATTGAAGGGT
Source organism: Fusarium sp. NRRL 66088 (assembly GCA_013186415.1). NCBI lineage: Eukaryota > Fungi > Ascomycota > Sordariomycetes > Hypocreales > Nectriaceae > Fusarium > Fusarium sp. NRRL 66088. The sequence goes on along the minus strand of JABCKD010001708.1, from coordinate 20,527 downwards.
AAATATTGGCCAGAATTCCGGTAATGACCTGTCAGGCGTTGATCCGGGGACACTGTTTGGCTTTCCGCGATGTCATCAACTTGGGCTTGGATGGCGAAATCTGGCTGGATGAGACACTTCAAACCAGGGAGAGTGAGAGAACTGCCAGTGATTTCAACCAAGTTACTGATCATAGATAAGGGATGAAGCAGCATAATTTTGGTTCCCCCTTAGTTCAAGTACGGCAAAAGGTTTGTTTGAATTCGCCACTTGGCATTGATAAACAGCAATGATGAGGCCCGCGACGGCGGAACGTGGACAAATACAAAACAATAACGAAATTACCGCCATATATCACGTATTCCGATCAAGTTCGGAGCTCCCATCTTGGAAAGAAAATCCAGATCGTCTTGTCGTGAATGTCTCGATCCTATCTAATGTCAGCTATCCAACATGAAAGAAGCAATATTGAAATGCCGACAACAACTGTGGTGTGGAGATTAGATTAGCCTACTTTACCACGCTCTAGAATCTCCAGATTACAATTCATCACCTCAATCGGGTTCACCGAGACGCGTAGCCCCGGCGCTACCGCCCCCCCAAGTGCGCGCATTCAGAACCCGGGGGTATGGCGCAATCCGCGTCCTCGGTGCCACCAATTCCGACCCTCTTGGTTGGCCTGACTACAAACCATGTCACCCACTTTCCCGAGTCCCCCCTTTGGGAGTGTGACAGATTTTGTTGGTTATGCTTAACCCAGGAGCTCGGACTGCGGGTTGCATGCGTTCCCGCCGCTCGCGTGCTGACCTGTTCAAGACACCTACTTGGATTCACTAGGGTGACTTGACTTGGGGGGCGACGTTTTGCTTTTTTGCATGGTGAGTGGATTCGTTAATTCGTGAAGCTAATGCCGGCTGGGCAGGAATGAGGGTCGAGATCAGGAGTCGAGATCGAACGACGGATCGTCGCTGAAGGAAGTCGCTGCAAAGTGGAGGCCTCCTTGAGATTGTGACAGCTGCATCTTTCAGCCGCGATCTAGTGATTTACAGGACATTGATCTTTGAGACTCTAGATGTTGCGAATCTGTAGATCAGTGGCAAGATATCGACAGACTATTGAAGTGATTGTCAGTGTAGGTAGCTAGAGGCCATCAAGTTTCGTCTTAAGCATGCCTAGGGTAAGGAACGAGCACGAGACCAACTTCAAGGCTGAGCCAAGGCTATCAACTCCAAAAAGTGGCTTCACCAAGCTGAAAACCCCAAGACCACGTTGAACCCACGAGAGCCATTAACGAATTTGACCCAGCGCCGCGCGTTGCGCACTGGCGCCACGTTGACAACCCGTTTGCACCTCCCAACTCCCCGTTGAAGCCTCTTCTCTCATCACCGCCAGCCCGTCAAAGTCTCGACTCTCTAGCCGCACCTGGGAGGCTTGGCTCAAGTCCTCGCTAACAACACTCGTGCGTGGGGTTTGGGTGACGGATTACCTCAACGTTTGTGGTGATTTGTCTAACCTGGCGTTTGGGGGTCACACTGCATTAGCTACGAGACATTCGGCCTGCCGGTTCGGGCAGCTAGGGCCGGTCGCGTTAGATTCAGGCAGGGAGATGCGTCTTGTAGATTTGAGGCTGAAATGGCGACATCCGAAGATTACATGGGGGGGAGGTCATGGTACGAGGGAAAAGGGGACGGACTGTCGGGCGGGGAGTTCGATACCCCAGTGACACGCAAGCTCTCGAGCTATGGCCGTGTGTGTGGGAATAATTCGGTATCTTGACGTGGGTAGTCGGCGTCTCTCCAACGGAACGGGTGCCTTGACAGGTCGTAACGGTCTTCTGGGAGCGTTTCATTACTCACGGATACGACCGAAGTAACGACGATCTCTTTCTCTTTCGAGCCCATCATCTCATCAGCAAGAGCATTTCGTCATGCTCCGGAACTCGTGGAAAATGACCGACCATTCCGGCGCTAACAGGCGAGAAGGAGTGTGTGTGAGGGTCCCTTGCCCGCAAGAAGAGAACAAGACTGGGTCCCACAGAATAAAGCTCAGAAATAAAGCCAATAAGCTAATCCTTAAGCTTATTCCACACCGTCAAAGATCCCGGACGAGTGGACGAACCAGCTGCACCACGACCATTTCATCAGGGCCATGGTTCGATCCGTTGCTTGTTTTGCGTTGTCTTCTCTTGTCGCGGGAAGTTGACACCGGGGAGATCATCTGAGGTCGGGTGGCAAGCCCTCTTTGCTGGAGAGACATCTGGTGCGACTGGACTCCCCGCGCGTGGCGCACTGGTGACCAGCGTCATTTCGCTTGGCAAAACAAAGCTGGTCTCTTTCACGGGGGCGCGCACGCTGCAGATCCAGCTATCGGGGAGTCTGGGCCCAAGCTTGCACGGGGAGTCCAACGGGGAGTTGATCTGAGGCTTTCTCATCCTGCCCACCCTTTCGCGACGCCTCGTCGGGGAGATCGTAGCATGAAACCCTCTCCTCGATTGGAGCCTTTCCATCTACCCATGAGTCATTTAATTCTCACAGGCCCTTCTTCTCCTCCCCCCCACGGGCAACAAATCGGAGGCGGTGATGGCGAACGGGGTCTTGGCCTGGCACACTAGCTTTTTCAGCAGAACCTTGAAGCCATCCTATCAAGACGTGGTGCACCCGGCACTTGCTGGTATTGCGTGCTCGAATTATGCCATGTCACCATCCCCCGCCCAGACCAAATCCAGACCGAACCGACGCAGGCGTCTTGGCGAGGAGGCTTGGCAGTTATCCTTGGCGATAGCTGCCAAAGTCTTGAAAAGGGCGACAGAGAACGCGCCTTTGAACTTTCTGGTGCCATCCAAGACACTGCAAACCCATTCAGTCGGTAATCATCATGGGCAAGCTTGAAAGCAACAACCCAAACGAGTTCTCCCGTCCCAGGGACGACGAGGAGGCTCTCACTCTCCGCAATGATTGGTCTCCCCAGGAGGAGCGTCAGGCCAAGCGCAAGTACGTTCATGCATCGGATCGTCGCTGGACCGTCGGCAAAAGCTAACAGTGGTTGAAAAACAGGCTCGACCTTATCATCATGCCCCTCCTGACCCTTGGTTTCTTCTGTCTCCGTGAGTATCAGCCCTCCACGTCACTACTCCAACACCTTCTAACCTGTTTCCAATGCAGAGCTCGATCGAGGAAACATTGCCAATGCCATTACGGATAACTTTATGGAGGATGTCGGCGTTACGCAGAACCAGTTCAACGTCGGCCAGCAGATGCTCTCGCTGGGTATCGTGCTCTTCGAGATTCCCTCCAACATGATCCTCTACCGTGTCGGCCCCGGAAAGTGGTTGACCCTTCAGCTCTTCCTCTTCGGTACCGTCAGTACCTTCCAGGCTTTCCAGAACAGCTATGGCTCTTTCATCGCGACTCGATTCCTCCTCGGTATTACCGAGTCTGGGTTTATCCCTGGTGGTCTCTGGACCCTCTCGACCTGGTACACCCGCAAGGAAACCGCCAAGCGTGTCATGTTCTTCTACTTCGGTAACCAGTTCGGTCAGGCTTCTTCCAAGCTCCTGGCCTACGGTATCCTTCACATGCGCGGTGTTGGCGACAAGGCTGGTTGGTTCTGGCTGTTTGCTCTTATGGGTGGCTTCACCGTTCTGAGCGGCTTCATTCTCGGTTTCTGCCTCCCCGACTCGTTCAAGAACCCTCGCAGCACTTTCCTGCCCAGCTATAGCTTCTTCACTGAGAGGGAGCTTCACATCCTGCAGACCCGTGTTCTCCTTGACGACCCCATGAAGGGAAAGAAGAAGAAGAAGATTGGTCTGACTGCTTTCAAGAAGGCCGTGAGTACCGTACCACCTCCACCGTGATGCAACATTTCACTGACAATTTTAGTTCTCCAACTGGCGTCTCTGGGTCCACGTCATTATCACCCTTGCCAATAACGGCCCTCAGCGTGCCTTTGATACCTACTCGCCTTCCATTGTTAAGAGTTTCGGTTTCGCTGGCCTCACTAGCAACGCCTTGGCCTCCGTCGGTCTCTTCCTCCAGATTCCCGTCTCTTGGACTTTCAGCTATGTCTCGGATCACTTGTGAGTACCACCATCGCCAAACTAGCTTTTGGAGATACTGACACTCTACAGCAACAAGCGACCTGAGACTGTCATGGCTGGCCTGAGCATGCATTTGCTCGGTTATGTCTTTAACCGTATCTTCACTGAGCTCAGCATCAAAGGTGTCAGCTACTTCGGTGTTGTCTGGACCCAGACCTTTGGTACCTTTTCGCATCCTCTCAACATTGCCTGGATGTCGCTTGCCTGTGACGACTCTGAGGAACGAGCCCTCGCCATGGCTATGTGAGCATCTCTCCACCACTCCTTCATAATGCATTCACTAATACAACAACAGGGTCATTATGGGTGCAAACATCGCCGGTATCTACGGTGCCCAGATCTTCCGATCCGACGACAAGCCCAAGTACCGCCGCGGCTTCACCATCAACATCGTCGTCCTCAGCGTCGGCCTCGGTCTTGCCATCCTCCGATTCTTCGACGACAAGATCTGGCGCCGCAGCAAGGTTGCCCAGATCGAAGCCCAGCTCGCCCGCGAGAACGCCAACGACAGCAACAGCGATGAGAAGTCTGGTGCCAGGACACCTGATCACATTCCTACTCATGGTCTTGAAAAGACTTCCCCTGTTGAGCTGAACGCTGCTGCCCGGCCTACACATGGTTAATTTGACTAGACTGGATTGTTTTTGGAACGTTCCTGTCAGAAATGTTTCCCACGGACTTGTACGAAGGAAAAAGATGTCGAGTGTGTTTTGGAAGCGTAGAGCGATGTTGTTTTCGAGATATAATGATGGAACTGCTTGAGTCGCTACACATATATGAGATATCCTACATATGCTAAAGAAGTGTTTTGCATGAAATCCTTGTCCTCTTCAGAGGTCCTTTGACTGTGTTTGACCGCAACATGGCCCCTTTGGCGACCATCAGTGCACCGGCATTGGTCTTGGCTTTCCAATTCTAAGCAACACGCATTTCAATCCATACGCGGCATGCATAAATAAATGATCTTTGGTCTAATTTTAAGCCTAAATTCAGTAGCACGCACTTTGAAGCTTGTTTAGTGATATCCGAGACTACTATTCACCACCGCCAAACTTCCGTGAGCTTCCAAATTCCACGTTTAAACTTATTCAACGCAATCAACCAAGATCAGTTGACCTAATACAAGTGAACAAATGTCCTCTCGCCTTAGCTATTGTAAGCTACCCTCTGTTCTAGTTGTATGATGCCATGATTCTGCACAACCAAACCTTGGACGTCCTCCTAAATGGCAAAAAGAAGGTGTTTTGCCGTCAGCAAGACTCGAACTTGCGTTTTCAGTGCTTTCAGGTAACCACAAACTGATGTACTAACCCCTATACGATGACGGCTTGCTTGTTGTTGAAGACAGGTGTGTTAATCTGTCTTTGTATACCCATTCGCTTCGGACCTGAAAAGGGGGGTTTAGCCAAAACAGGAATTCCGGTCTGTGGCTCACGTAAGTACAAAAAGGACCTCTGGTACGTCACAGATGATGGCAATGTACGTTATCGAGGTTTCCATGATAGCTGCCCTTTCCGCGCCTGGATCTGTCTGTTCGCTGAGTTATCCTGTCAAGAACTGGGCTTCCCGTGTCTAAATCATCGGAGCCTGTATCTAACACTTGGTAACGCATGTACGCCCCTCCCCTATCAGTGCCCAATACTGGTTGCATATTACACTATCCTGATAACCGAGAACTCAGGTGTGACACCAAAGATTTCCTTATCAAGGTCCTCATCTCGCAAGATCCGATCAACCCCCCCACCCATATGCATGGTTTCGCACTTCCCAATTCGTTGATAGGTATCCGGTGCTCCAGCAGAATACTTCTCTAAGACAAGATAGTCGATCGCCATATAATCTCCGACCTCGCTAACGTGGCAGGCCTTGATAGGAAGAAGAAAAAGAGCATGTTCTTTATCCCACTTTTTAGAAGATGTATCCAAATGAAGCGTCCTGGTTCGAGACGTCGTGGGAATGAGAATCATAGTCTTGCTAAACCACTTGGCTGGGAACAAGGCGCCATGCAATTTAATGCTTCCATACCGTACTCCAATCATTGGATCCGCCTCTCGATTTGTGGTTTCTATGGCCATGACGAACGTAAGGTTGGCATTCCTATGGCCTTTTTCTCTCGCAAGCACCTCGACGGAACCTTGGACCGATGCCCAAGACCAGGAGGGGGCTAGATAGCCAGCGGGTTCAGGTTTTGGGGAGGATGCCTTCCAGCAGAGCATCTCGACCAGGCAAGACTTCCATAGGCCAGAGATATACTCGTCGCCAGTATTCTCCTGAAAGAACTTGGCTATTCCTGCGAATGCGGCAAGCTTATCGGTTTGCTTGGTCAAGGAGCATCCTGAGTAGCGCTCGACAAGGCCGCCCCAGAGGTTGAACATATCATCTGAGAACAAAGTCTCTTGGTCGTCTAGTCCACTTGATCGAGGAGCTGCAATTTGGGAAATTGCATGGGAGGTCTTGTCGGATGTGTGGCCCGGGATACCGCCTGGGAAGCCTTCACACTTGTTGTCTGTCATGCACTCCCAGAGAATCTGCTCATGACCAAAGTAAAAGACCCGCGGGGATAAGAAGCGCTCCTGAAAGATCCACCCTCTGCTAAGGAGTTCACTTCTGTTAAAATGCATGAACCAGTAGTTCTTTTCCCAGATGTAATAGTCCTCAGGCATCTCGTCTCCACGGGCAATGCTTATAACCCCTGGGCGCATCAGTTCGGGTTGTCGTGAACGGAATAGCCCTCCTTCAGGGCCCGAAGACGCAGAGGCAGCGATAGTACAGACCGGGTTTGCGTACACATGTCGCATAGCTGCAGACTCTGACGCCCAGTCTTGAGGCGAGTCTTGAATTATGCACATGGCATCGATCCAGACATATCGAACAGAGAAGCGCCGTGCGACAGTTATGAGGTCTTGGAAGGTCTGTGGAAGGTCGGCAATGAGCTGCCCACGGCGAAATCTGTTCATGTTCGACTCGAGGAGCACGATGCTTGGTTCTGTTCCCCAGCGATAACTAAGGGTGATGTAGAGAGCCGAGGACGGATGCAAGCCGTCTTCCGCGACGACGCTGAGCTTCCACAAGTCATCGCCCTCTGAACCAACATCTATCAAACGCGTGGGGAGCCATTTTCCAGATTCAGACAGTCTATTGCACGACCCATGCTGAGCACGGCAACATGTTAACCAGACATGGGCCTGGTTTAGACTCTGTGACGAAGAGGTCCTGTCCCCCAGAGCAGGCCAGGGTGAGAGATAACACGATCCTAACGCTATCCAAAAAGTGAGCTACCAGAAACCTTGTTCCAAGTTCGGGATACGGACCTTTCTTAGCGACAAGACGAAATTCGTTAAACATGTACGAACCTGGCACGAGAAGGCTTATGAGTTGCTGACCATTGTCGATGCCGGCCGGCGTAAAATTGGCTCGGTATTTTATCGGTAGGCGACTTTCATCGTAAATGACTTTATCTTGATCGCGCCTTATACTAAAGAGACCTTGTTCATCTATGTTCCAAGCGCGCGAACACACGAAGCAGCCGTCCCGAACAGCTTGCCTGACAGCGTCAAGGGTCAAGTGGTGGTCTCCATTCGAATGAGTTGAGACCGAGTTACGAAGTGCAGAAACGCAAGCTGTGCAAAGGTGACTAACTTCTGCCATGTTTCTCGTCCAGGTGGCGTCTGCGAAGGCCGTTGGGTTGCGTTGCTTGGAGGTAATTTGAACGAGTTTAGTTGCCTTGCCTGACTAGAGAGGGGGCTTACGCCTCTACAATGCCTCATTGGTCCGTTCGTACGGGCATCTCCATTCGTGAATCCTTCGACTCGCCTTGATTGGCTGAGTCGAGCTGACAGGGGGAGCCAGCCAGCATTGGTAATCTTGACTTCTCTGACAGCCTCATCACAACCCATCTTCTTCTCCTCGCATTCCTTCTCCACGATCACGCCGTCCATATGCCGTTGGCTTGAGATACGTATGCAGAACAGATATGACGCGTGTTAAACCTGGTCAGAGACAACGCACCAGGGCCCCAAAGGTCCGTACAGGGTGCGGAACTTGCAAGTGAGTGGAGTGTCCATCCTTGGATGCGATCGATGGCTCTGTCTAACGGTTCATGCAGGAGTTGGTCATCTTGATTAACTGTTTAAATTTTCGGCTAATTTTCCTGGTAGTTCGCAAGGTCAAGTGTGACGAGGCCCGTCCAGCCTGCAAGAGATGTACGTCACCCCCAAAAAGCCCACCTTGACAACAACAACTTACTTGGTTCCAGGTACCTCGACAGGTCGAAAATGCGATGGGTATCGGGACGACTCCCCAAACTCTGTGATTTTGCCGGCGGGTGTCGGGTCCGTTTACGCCCTAACACCCCAAGCGAGATCACTGCAGTTCTTCACGGAAAAGACTCTCGCCGGACTCCAGGCCTTTTTTCCAGATCAACTATGGAATACCAAGATTCTTCAGGTTGCTCAGTCTACTGAATGCATCAGAAATGCCGTCATTGCGTTGGCCTCGTTCCATGAGCAGTACCTCAAGCTCACCTCAGCACAACAACCTGACTCGAAATTTGGGCTGGGTCACTACAATCTTGCCATCAGGCAGTCAATCTCATCTTCAAATGAGGCATCTTCGCCTCCACATATACCAATTCTCTCTTGTCTGATATTCGTCTGCATCGAGGTAGGTTGACGTCTCTGGCTTTAAGATGCATGCATTCTTACACCATCAAGGTCCTACAGGGCAAAATCGAATCAGCCATCGCGCTTTTCAAATACGGCTGCAAAATGATTGAACATCATCAGCCTGAAATTTGCTCGATGAACCAATTCGGGAATTGCTACCTTAACCCTCAGCTCCATTCCGATGCTATCATGACCCTGCAGCTCGCCAAAGCATTGTTCAAACGCATTGCTGTCCAGATCTATATGGTGAGAAAAGCAATCGCGGACTGGAGTGTGTTGTGCTAATATTTCCCTAGCTCACCGGAGACGTGGACACTCAACTTGTTATTGCGTTCAAGAACACGTTTGGAGGAACTTATCCTCTCCATGAAAGGCCCTTCAGGTGCCTTGCCGAAGCACGAGAGGCTCTTCTAGACATGGTTGTAGAGCAAGCCAGTCCCGGGCTCAAAGGACAAGATGCTCAGCAGCTCATGTTCCACTCTGTCAAAATTAGGCAGTGGTGCTCTTTATTCGACGCCCTCGTAGCCAAAGACTACTCTGACGAGAAAACTTTGAGCGATATAGAGCGGAGGGCTATTGCGCTTTTGCAGGTGTACCGACAATACCTTGAGATCAACGTTGCCAAATATGCGTATGGTCAAGGTGATCCCTGCTTTTGGGATCGCTTTACGGCTGAGTTTGACAACATGATCAACAACGCCGCTATCGCGACTAGCCTTGACCATAACCGACCAGAGCAAACTACCAAGTCATTCTTCCACATGGATATTGGCGTTTCATCAATCCTCTTTTCAATAATAGCAAGATGTCGAGACCCAACGATACGCAGAAAGGCGATCGGAATCATGCTCGCAGACAGGTCTCAAGAAGGTGTATGGAACTCGCAGCAGGCAGCACAAGGCGCGAGGAAGCTGATGGAACTTGAAGAGAGTCGCAGTGGGAAGGAAGTCAAGCGCAGTCAAGATATCCCTGAGGAAGCGAGAGTACGAACAGTGCGTCTGTATTTAGAGAGTGGAAAGAGGACGGCCAAGATGGTATATGGGTTTGATAAGGGCTCCTGGGAGTGGATGATACCGACTTGAGGAGGTTTTATGACTGGGTACGGCCACTTGCACAGTCACAAAGTAGTATTTCTACGGTAGTCGTCATCACAGCCACAAACTAGTGAAGGTGTACAACCCTGTCAAGTCCCAGCTCGCCCCAGTGCCCATACGAACTGACGAATCACAATGAGCCACCACCCAAGTCGAAACTGCTTGCCCTGGTTCTGGATCTTGTATCTTTGAGAAGCTGGGGCTCGTCACAGGACTGACCAAAAAGAGTTTAGTTACTGCCTTCTATTACAAGCTCTTATTACGTATCCGGTCTCGTACGGTCCGTCACATTGCCATCAAACGTGATGGATTCATCTACAACACCATGCCTTAATTTAATAGCTTCTAATTGATCTTCACTCATGAGCCGCGTAAGACGGTGTGCACTCGCTTCGAGTTCATGAGTATAAATGCAGTTAAGTGTTTGTCTTCTCCCAATCTTCTCAACACCAAAGCAAACATTCTACGCCTTCACCAAGATGCGGGTTCTCGGTTCCAGCTCGGGCATGAATGCCCTTTTTGCACTCCATCTTTTCATCTCTTCTTTACTCCTCGCTCAGGCTACCCAAGTTGTCGAGTATCCGATCAAACGGGTTCAACGGACCACTCCTGACAATGTTGTGTCTACCGACATCTACAACGAGCAATGGATCTATACGATAGAAAGTAAGCATGCGAGCACTCTTCAGATCACATCAGTCACTAAAATCCATACACAGTTGCAATCGGAAACCCGCCTCAAAAGACTCTTGTGCAAGTAGATACGGGATCTGCCTACCTCTGGGTCAACGCAAACTGCTCTTCGGCACCCACCGCTTTTGACCAGCAAAAGTTCTGCAAGAGAGTTCCTCGCTATGACCCCGGATCATCCAGCTCTGTTGAAGGACCCATTGGTTCTCGTACACTCGGGTATGGGTCAGGCGAAGAGATCATTGGCGCTATTGTCGATGTCTACGAAGACGAAGTTACCGTGGGCAGTAAGTACTCCAAAATTGACCCCAAACTTCTCAGGGGAAACAAACTAACTAACCGTGAAATCAGATGCCAAGATCAAGACTCAAAGATTCGGAGTTGCATCCAACAGCCTCGGACTTCCAGTCGGCATCATGGGACTCGGACCTGTCTTCAACGCTTCTTTCGATTTCAGGGAGCCGTATGCCTTGGTGCTGGATTCGTTGGCGGTTGACAACATCATTGCTAGCAGGGCGTATAGTCTTGCTCTTGGCTCCGCATCAGACGATCAAGGTAAGTTCTAAACAACGCCACTTCATCTCAAGTCTGGTAATCTAATTCGGTGTAGGTTCCTTGATCTTCGGGGGCCTAGATAGAGGCAAATTCTTGGGATCTCTTAAGAAACCCCAGTCGTCAAGAGCCGAGACGGTGGCACAAGGTTCGTCTATTCTATGATCCATCTTTATACCTTTCACTACTAACCCCGGATTCAAGGTTCACAGTCAACCTCTCTTCCGTTGGAGCCGACGCCGGAAATGGAACCCGCCGACAATACTCCATCAAAGACACCAACGTCCATCTCGACAGTGGTCACACATTCTCCAGGCTACAAGCAGACCTCGCAGAACAGATCTTTAAGGATCTAGGCGCTGAACTTGATGAGGATCTCGGCTTCTACCTCGTTGACTGCAAGGTTCGAGATCACGAAGGGGGTATCACGTTTGGATTCGGTGATAAGACCATCACAGTCCCCTTCCGTGAATTTGTGTACACTGCTCAAAGTCTCTGTGCGGTTGGCCTTGACCCAATCAAGGAGGGCGAACAGCAGGTTCTTGGAGACAGTTTCTTGAGGGCGGCATACGGTGAGTTGATGAACCCTTATAATGCGAAGTTTGCTAACTGAATTAGTCGTCTTTGATTGGGATAATGAGAACATTCACATCGCACAAGCTGCTAACTGCAGCTCGGAGATTGTTCCGATCGGTCGCGGTAGTAGTGCTGTGCCTTCAGTAGTAGGGGCATGTGGCTCAAATACCACCACCTCAACTACAGGCTCGACTCCCTCGGTCACAGGATTCACTTCTTCTGCTGGCCATTTGTATGTTGAAAAGTGGCAGTCCATCGGTACTTTGGCCACTCTCCTCGTTTGCCTATTTGCCGTGTAAATTTACTACCAGTCAGAGGCATACGCGTAGGGTTAGAGGATAGAGAAGTTTAAATTCATCACGTTTATCACTTCCATTACGTTCTCAGACTTTACAAGATAAGTGGTTATTCCCCTCTCAGTTAGATAGATGCAGATATTAAAGAAAACATGGCACTGTTCAAACCATCATCAGAAGCGTGAATGTATTCTCCAAGTCTCTAGTTTCTATACCTCATTGTTTTCGTGTCTATTCTAGCCTAGCATTCCATGTCTAACACAGCCCTAAAACGCCAAAACCTCTAGAGTCGTGAAGCCATAACATCATAGCCGTTTGAAGCAGCCTGGGCCGCAGATTCAGTCGGCGTAGCATAAATAAGATCCTCCTCACTCTTCTGGGCCTCCAACTGCTCAACCTCCCTCGTCGGTTCCCAGTGCACTGTTCCATATCGATACATCTCCCCAAACGTCCCCGGTCGATGGTCCAAGTCCTGGATCTGCTTGACAAGATCTCCTAGAGCGGGTGGTCCCCCTGCTGAGCTGTGGTAAATCTTGTACATATGACTCTTCTCGAGCATCTCAATGACAAACGCCTCAGCCTTTGCCCTCTTCTCCAGATCCGGTTCGTCCAGCCGGGTTGTAAACATTTCAACCTGTTTGTACCCGTCGTAATCGGTCCTAATGGCACCGAGGATGCCGTTCCAGATACCCTCAACCATGAAAACCTTGTTCTCAAAGAACTCACGACCGTTCCAGCCAGTGCTGACGTCGTACAGGTTCCGGGTGCGGTCGCCGATGAGCATCTGAGAAACATAGTCGCTCATGGACTTGACTTGGTCCTCCATGCCCCAATCCGCCATACCATCGGCCAACCCGATGTCCTTGATGAGAGGATGAGTGTGGACGCCGTCAACATTGGTCCGACCTTGCCAAATCGCCTTGAAACCGTTGTGCCAGTTTTGGATGAACTTGCAACCCTTCCTAGAAGCGAGCATGTAGTTGCCGAAACTACCCCATTGCTTCCGAATCTGACCACTGATGATCCAGGCAGCCATCTCGTACTGCGAGTCAGGGGTTGTGAGAACATCCCAGAAAAGCGCATCAAGGTGTGTGTGAAGCATGTTTCCAACGTCCATCCAGACACCTCCGTGCTCAAACAACAGAGGCAAGCGTACCAGATCAGCAGCATGCTGAGGAGAGTGTCTACCATCCATAGTTTTGTTGACAAAACACTCGGGAAACCATTCCTCACCTACATAACTGTAGATATTGTTGGGCGAATCATCCACAAGGTCGACAATGCGAACAGTCCACGAAGGCCCAAGACGTCGCACCCAATTCAGAACGGTGCAGCGATAACTCGGATACATCTTATCAATTCCTTTATCCCAAAAAGCCCAAACATTCTTCTCAGAGGTGACGGGCTGGAAGGTTTGAAGCCGGGTAATGATTTCCTCGTCGGATCTCAGGTTGAGGAGTTGGCGGGGAATCTTGCGGAGGCCAGTAGCCGATTTGGGAATTTGGAATTCAGACTCCATTGTGTTGGTGACAGTTGATGAGTTGTGGGAAGTGAAGTTATTGTTGTGTGTGTTGCGTTGGGCTTCTCGTTTGAAGGGCACAACTCGTCATTTTAATCTTTCCATCTCTTCCATTTTAGGAAAATGATTCATAGTGATATGACCGCCACTGAATCCACTTGGTGCGCCTTGGCTGATGGCCTGTGCCACAGCTTGCAAACGCACATTTCTTCTGTGGAATTGCCAAACGAAACGGCCTTGATATATCAATATTTGTGAGGTTTTTCGGATCCATCACTGAATACGATTTATATCCACGTGACAATCAATTGTATTGTACTGTTACATCGGACATGATGCACTGCTGCCTGATTGATTCCTTCGTTTCCAAGACTTGGACTTAGCCGAGGATTCAGATTCAGATCCCCTGTAATGTAATCCGCTCGTATCAATTGCAAGATCCTTGCCATTGCGCTCTTTTCTCTCTAGATTAAAACATAGGTATCCTGTTTGTATCATGCGCAAATCACTCAATTGGTTTATAGCCACCATCACCAAATGTCAATCAACATTAACCCCGGTAAACACGCCAGGCAAACGCCTCACGAATAGCCTGCATACTCTCAAACACAATGCTGACTCGGCTCGATTTTATTCCTGTTTCCGTCAATCTCCACCAAAATCTCACTCTGTCTCATGATCTGTTTCACCTCACGCCATAAGAGTCGGCTATAAACCTTCAACATTCATCTTCTTAACAGTTGAAACAGACACACTTCTCACATGAAAACCAATCCTGCTGAGCCCTTGCCGGCTGACACCGGTCCCAGAGATGACCCCGCAACTGTCAACGAGGGCGTCACTCGATCCCGTATTGAGCGTTTCCAGAAGAGCACTCGTCCTCGAACTGAAGAGATCTTGAAAGAGAAAGGTAAGTACTCTTGGTTTGGATCACTCATGTCATGCTCACACGAGAACCAGGTTATGATATTACCAAGTACAACTTCAACGACTTGCCCGAGGCGGCCCATCAACCCCGCGAAGACCGCTTCATCGAGTGTGTTAAGACCTTACTCGACCTTGCCCTTGGAGAGGACACAGCACTTCCACAGCCCAGCCCCAAGGACCCGAAGAAGGATGATGAACGCCAAGTCGCCCAAGAGTCTCTCTACACAACAGTTCCTCTCGACATTTCTCCCTTCTGCGATTCAGTGCGCCTCCTAGAGCTTTTACCTACAACGAGTCCAGATGCACTCATTTGCGTCAATATGAAGTGTCCCAGAAACTTTACTGGATTACCCAAGTATGAGGCACTCTCATACGTACGAGGCTCGCCTGAGCATGTTCGTGCCATTACAGTCAACGACCGTCAGATCATGGTCGACTGCAACATACACGACGCCCTCAAGTATCTCCGTCGCCCGAAGAACTCACGAATCCTATGGGTGGACCAGCTATGCATCAATCAGCAAGACGCAACCGAAAAGTCCCACCAGGTAGCTCGCATGGGAGACATCTACCGCAAGGCCGCCGACGTCGTCATCTTTCTCGGACCTCCCACTGCACCCCTGACCTTCTTCATGGACGCGCTAGCCAATAAACGACTCATCGATCTGCAGGATGAAGCGTTGAATGAACCGGGAAGTATCCTTCAATTGGCAGTGGAAGCCGTCTGCGCCTTTTGCTCGCACCCATGGTGGACGCGACTCTGGACGCAACAGGAATTCTACCTCACCAACGGCGATCCTCTGTGGTACTGCGGAGATCTATCAGCTCGCACATCTCAGATTCAAGACGAGCTAATCCGGCTCCGTCAGGACTTTCTCAACCACCGTGCCGACCTGGAGGACCGAGGCATCCCTGACCTGAGCCTGGAACATGCGTTTAATATCCTCTTTCCCATGGTCATGGAGCAACTCGCCCAACGGTCCAACTCCAGAGGTCCTCGTCGCCCCAGAGACAATGGAAGAGGTACTTACCAGCCAAAGACACGCCTCCATATCCTCCCATCTACACTATACGCACAATTGGACAGGATTGCCTCGGATCCGCGAGATTATGTCTACGGCGTCCGAGATCTCATGGGTCCTGTGTTTAGTCAAACAGTTCTCCCAAACTATTCGAAGAGTGCCGAGTACGCATTCGAACTACTGGCGGTGTGGCTTCTCCTCGTAGAATCTTGGGCTGACATGTTCTGGCACTACCCTTCTCGACTGGCCACCGACCCTGATGATCCCATCTCTCCCTCATGGGTTCCAGACTTTTCTCGTCGTTCACGGATGTCCGCCTTCGAGCCAACTCCCGACAACACAAACCGCGACAAGAACCCTGGACATATCAACTGTGCTATTATCGACCGGGTACTGCACATCCAAGGACGGGATCTCGGTACAATCAAGAACATTGTTCTACTACCGGCTGACAACAGCCTCGCCTTGATTCACCAGCTTTGGCGATTTGACAGCCAGCACAACGACCTGTCCACGGCATTCGCTAGGCTTGGCCTCGTGGCCAGATTGCCCTCATCTTCCTTCTACTGGGCCTTGGATCAGCTGACAGGCATTGACCAAGCAGCTTCAACTCGCAATCTGCTGAACTTTCAAGTGGATGTTTCTGTCTTGTTCAACATTCTCGAGGAAGAGTATGACAAGGTGCGACGAGACATTGACGCAAACCCGCTTGTTGGCGAGGATTCCCAAGACAACGATGGATCAGAGAACGCTTCTTTGTACTTTCGCAACCTGCGACTGTCTGGCATGTTCACCTTCCTCAGAGACAAGGCTCTCGGCGACTTTGCAGGCTCCTGCATGTTTGACTACGCAAGCCTAGTATCCCAGCTACAGGTCCTCGCGTTCCAGTCTCAGCAAGAGACGGAGGACTTGGCACAGCAGCTGTTTGGAGTCGAAGAAGCACAAGATGAGAGTCTTACTGAAATGCAACCTTTCTGTCTCACCCTAGCTCGTCATCTGTACACCGGCGTTAACGACGCGGAGATACAAGACTGCGTGGTTCGTATACTACGCATCGCAAGAGTGTTCCATGAGGTCTGTCAGCACCGATGGAGTAAACTCACGCTTGAACCTAAGACAACTGGACATGAAAAGTCGGTAGAATATGACGCCCAGGTGGAAGAATTGAGCAACATGGCGCGGGACAAACTGCGCAACCTGGATCATGTGTTGCCCAAATGGGACCAAGAAGTGAACCCTCTGCAGGCGCTCCTGGACATCAGAAACATCACCTGTGAAGGACGGGTCATATTCCGGACTTCCAACGACAAGATGGGCTTGTCGTGCCCTGGTGTCGAAGGTATCACGGTGGGTCAGAGGATTGTGATGCTCGATGGCCCCAGATTCCCAATGATCATCTGCCCTACCCCTTCTCCATCGTCTGACAAGCACAGATACGGAAAAATTGTTGGGCACGCCATGGTTGAGGGAGTCGAGACGAGCAGCGGCGAGGGGGGAAGTCAGACGGAGGGACCGACCAAGGCAAAGCTCAAGATGTTCAGAATAGTTTGAGCCAGCCGTAGCTAGGCAGGAAATACCCAGATTGTGAATACAGTCCTTCTATATACCGAGCTCCCAGGTCAGCTTCCTGGTCCAGGACATGTGCAAGTTATGTCTTTCGAGCTCCGTGGGAAGTGGATAGGTATATGAGAGAACATGTAGAAGACGAATCATATCGATCGACACTATTTAGCCCAGAAGGTCCAGCCGAGGCACGTTCAGGGTCCCCTGTAAACTAGCAAGGGTCTGTCAAGAAGCTAACACAACGCGGCGCAAGAACTAACGCTATCTGTTAATAAGCCATCAGACACTTCCAACCTTTCAACTGGATGCCCAGAAATAAGCTCCTCAAACGATACCACTATCCCCCCCCGCTTTTCCCTCTCTCAATCTTGACATCAATCATGTCACGGTAGCCCACTCGCTCACCCCAAGCATTTCCCATAACATAATGCCCCGTCGCCGTGCTACCTCCTCCTCCTCCTCCGCCCCTGTGCAGAGACGCACCCGCTCAGGTTGCCAGACGTGTCGCTCCCGCAAGGTCAAGTGCGACGAGGCCAAGCCCAGGTGCCGCAACTGCGTCTCCCGCGGCCTAGCGTGCAGCAGGCACCTGCAGCTCAAGTGGGAACCCGAGTTTGCGGCTCGTGGGCTTTCGTTTGGTAGGGAGGGCGTTTGGTGTAAGGGGTCGTCTGCAGCGAGGCCGAGGAGACAGTCTCAGACTCAGCATGCGCCCGTCTTGCTGGTCTCACCGTTGATTGGGCCTCGTCACTTTATCAATACCTATTGCAGCGACTTTGACCCTGATTCCAATCATGAACAGGGCCTGGGGGATGAGACGGTTGAACTCAGAGAGCAGGCTGACCTGTCAAGTTCAGCCCTCGTCTTTCGGCCTCAGTCACATTCAACCTTGATGCTCTCACCATCCCTCTATCCCACCCTCAACACATCCGAGCAAAGCCTTTTCCAATATTACCTACTACGACTATGTCCTCTCACAACGCCATCACCACATTTATCATCACCATTCGTGAGCCTAGTCGCTCCGTTATTCACGTTGAGCGGTCAGGATCTCGTCACCCAATCTGTCCTCGCCTTTTCCGCCCGACATCGAAGCATCACCGACCCTCAATGGACAAGAACCGCCATGAGAATCAAGGGCAATGTTCTTAAAGGCCTATTGCAGAAAATCCAATCTCCCAATATTACAGCAGATGTCATCCTAGACCCTCAAGTACCAGCGGCAATGATGTTTCTCTGTCTCTACGAGATATTGGACAACTGCGATCACCGATGGGTCATACACCTCCGAGCAAGCCAAGACTTTATGCGAAAGAGGAAACAGCTATTATTACCTGGCACGCAAGATACCGGGTTTGGCAGCCTAGCTTCTTTTGCAGAGCGCTACTTTGCATTCCAAGATGTCATCAGCAGGACTGCCTGTGGTAACTCACCACTCTTTGGTCTGGAATATTGGCAGAAGCCGGATCAACCTGAGGATATCGATACTTGGATGGGGTGTAGTCCAGCGATGGCGTCTGTCATCTTTCGAATTACCGAATTGGCTAGGTCACGGGACCGGGGCGGCATGTCGAAGCAGCGCTTCGAAAGGGAGGTGGCAGAGCTTGAGAGGGAGCTCGCATTAGTGAGCTCAAATATGACCGTCATCGAGGCACTGGATGACACTGTCAGACGCTGCGTCGAGCTCAAAAAGTCGTCAGTAGAGGTATACTTCCACTGCCTGCTACGTGACGCAGACCCGAGTACATGCCGCGTCTCCCAGCTCATCGTCGAGATACTCGCATCCACTCAAGAGCTCGTCAAGCAAGGATGTGTAGCAGGTCTTCTATTCCCCCTCTTCGTTGCAGCTGTCGAGCTCAACCCTCTAGATGACGGCGCCGTATCGAGCAGTGATGGTACCAGCTCGCAAATATCTGGCAGGCGTCTGGTTCTAGAGACCCTCGATGCCATGGCCGGTGCGTCTTTGGCCAACATTGAGAGAACCAAGGCCGTCATTCTTAAGGTCTGGCGGATGCGAGACTTGCAGGCAGAGTACGACCATGCAGGGACGGGAGGGCAGAATGACTGGCACACCTTTGTGAGTCCGTATACTCAGAATCTCAGCCTGGCCTGAGGGCAAGCATCGAATCAACACTTGGGCATCCCAAGGGGAGAATATTACAGTTTCTGGCACACATATTAAGACAGTTATTATTATGAATAAAATCACTGGGCAATAAAAATACAGCAGTTTTGCATACAAACAAGTCCCATGAATAACCCCAGTTGACAACGCCTGCATCCATGCTAGTCACCATCGTTACCCTACATTTCCCTAGACATTCGCAGCATCGCAGGCCGACTCTTGGACGGCGCCAGCGGGCTTCTTTTGCTTCCTGGCCACCTTGGCTTTCTTCCTTCCCCTCAGCCTCTTTTCAGATTCATCGATTCTCTTGCGCTTCTTTCCGGCTTGACGCTTGATCTGACTTGGATCAAAGTCTCCCGGATCATACGGGGGCAGCTGAACCATCTCAAACTGATCCATCTCCAACTGGTCCATCTCAAACTGATCCATCTCCAAGTCGTCTTTCTTGCGGCTCAATATGGGAAGAAAAGGCCTCTGCCGGTCAGGCCTAGGGCGCAGGTTCCTGGTCTGGACGCCTGTGTCGTACGCTCTCAGCGAGCAGGTCTTGGGAATGCGTGTTAAGATTGGAATATCATTGATCTGATCCGCTTGGACCGAGATATCTTATATACGCGTAATATGCCCCTAGATTATACTTCTTTAACCTTTAATTAACTTAATTATTATATTTTAATAGGTTATAAGCCTAGTAGGCTTATATTATATAAAGCTAACCTCTGTGGTGCAGTGGTTCCTACGCTGTGGTTAAGGTCGCCTTGCTTTACAAGGAGGCCGCTGGTTCGAGCCTAGCCAGAGGCCCCTTTTCCTAGCCCTTATATGTTGGAAAGTCAGGTTAGACCAAAAGTGATATTCTATATTACGTTCCCCTTGCTTCACGCTTCTCTAGCTATTTATCTATATTAGGCTTAGCCTAGCCGAGGCTTCGCTATTATATAGCCGGCCTCTAGCTATCTTATATATAGGGTACTATTTAATATGCTCTTTTAGTATAAAGGTATTATCTTTATACTATATAGATAAAGCTTTTTTATTAAATTTTATTTCTTAATATTAGAACCCTTTAAATTAGGCTATCTCTCTTTATTAATATAATAAGTAATCGCCCTTTAAGCCCTTTATTTTTCTTTTAGCCCTAACTTTTTATTTTTATATAATTTTCTTTTATTATTTTTCTATCTATAAGGTTATCTTTTATTATATACTTTAATATTATATTATAATTAGCTAAGGCAAGGTATTACCGCGGCCTCTTATTATTACTAGCTATCTATTAGTAATAGGTAATAATAGCTTTAAAAACTTATATTATTACTATAACTTTATATTTTTCTTTTTATTTTTCTAATTTAATTTATTTTTTTTTTCTCTTTATATTCTTTTAATTACTTTAATAATATAACTCTTTTTTTTTACCTTAATGCCCTTATCTA
>JABCKD010001702.1:0-12733 GCA_013186415.1 Fusarium sp. NRRL 66088 | reverse complement strand
TTACTTATCTCTTATTCTTAGCCTTAGAGCTAGAATAAGGGGAAAAATAATGCCTTTTATCTATCTTAGAAAAAGCTTTATTAAGGCTATCACGGCGTTATTTATTATAGTTATAAACCTTACTAGAGAGTTATTATATTATTAAAGCTTAGGTATAAGCTTTAGTTATATTATAGCTATATTATTTCTGTTGGGTTGCTTAGAGGCCTCCCCCCGCCCCTTCGAGCCCTTGACCACGCATACTACATAGCCCGATCTATCCAACGGCAATGCCACAGTCGACGCATTTTCGTATCAGAAAACAGAAGTATCATGAACCTAAATGTCTGCCTTACTAGTGACGCTAGCCCCAAGGCACCTAAATTACTCGACCCCATGGTGACGACGCCAACGCCTCATGGCCTCATGCAATTTCACCACATGTCGAGGCTGAAAATCTGCCAAAAGCCAAACCGCAACCCAGATGCGCCATGTTTCTTGGCCTCGCCAATAGAGTCGACGCGAAATGTTGGCTGGTGGCCTCTTCAACTAGCTCGTCGTCGAGTTTGCCTTTTGCTCCGACACGGGACGGATGAATCACATTGCTTTGGGGAGCATCCTGGTGAAGGTCCATCTACACCCGTTTCACTTACAGAATAAGGACCCGCGGCTCCACGGAACCGGGGACACGGCTCGAAGGTGGACGTTCGGGACGCGCAGAGCTTGCATCCGGAGCTGAGAGGAAGTATCAATACTTCGGTGACAAAACCGGACGTCTTTTCTTTCAAACATATCAGCTCTCTGATAGCACGGCTTAGAGTCGCCGATGAATGAAAAGCCATATCTCCTCGCAAGGCAAGTTGAAAATCCCTTCTCTGCGGAACATCGCTATCCGTGATAACCTTGAAAACGACCTAGCCATAGCGACGAAGCTATCGAGGCGCAGTTGCAAGCCCCTTGACTCGCAAATTAGCTAGCTGAATGTTTGCAACCGTGTCTTCTTAAGCTTGTTGTTTACCTTGCAGATAGTTGAGGACGCATTCCTCGCTCAATACACAGGTAAGCCCTCATGAATCATCCTGCAGGCTTGAAGCATGAGTGAGAGGGGAGGCCGTGATACGTCAGCCTTGTCGGATAAAGCTCATCACGACAAACCCAACCAAGACCCCGACCATCCATCTAAACAAAATTGCCCCTCGCATTCGCCCCTCATACCCCTCCATCACAGGGGATCAAGCTTAGATACAGGGCATTGGCTGCCCATAATTCAGGCCACAACCAGCCCGTAGAGACCCCGCCAAGTCCTCTCTCTTTGGGCCATGGATGGACGGGAGTCATCTTGCCGTGGAAAATTTTCTGGACCAGGCACAATTGGCTTCTGCTCCAAGTAGGGTCAGAAAAAGCGTGACGCATTGGATCGCCCGCCGCTTGCACTGCATGACTGACAGCCCGTGTACCAGTCATAGAGTGGGCTCCAGTTTGACCACCAAAAGATCAAGGCATGAAGCCAATGCCAGCCTCGGCCAAATTTTCTCTGGCCAGATCAACATTGGCGTCCTCAACTGCGTCTTGTTACCTTGCACGGCCATTGCCATCCATTGCTGCTGCTTCTTCAATTTCATATCTATCCTCCCACTACCCTCCTTCCTGTCTGGGCCGCCGTCCTCGTCCGTCCGTCAACGGCCTGAGCCCCTCCATCACAGGCTTTTCTCAGCCCCGCCACTCTTCTTCCTCTTCCTCCACCACTGCCCCGCGTCCCAGGATATCCCAACAACCACACAATATGGCGCCCAAGAACAAGTTTGAGCTTAAGACCCCCAAGGGCACAAAGGACTGTGAGTTTGTCCCTTCCATGATAATCCGACCGCGAATCGCAAGTCCTGACACTGCGCGGAGGGGAGGGCAAGGATATGGTCATCCGTGACCACATCTTCAACACCATCACCCAAGTCTTCAAGCGCCACGGCGGAGTCACCATCGATACCCCCGTCTTCGAGCTCAGAGAAATTCTCGCCGGCAAGTATGGCGAGGACAGCAAACTCATCTATGACCTCGCCGATCAGGGCGGCGAGATCTGCTCCCTCCGATACGACTTGACCGTCCCCTTCGCCCGCTTCCTCGCCATGAACAAGGACATCCAGAACATCAAGCGATATCACATTGCCAAGGTCTACCGCAGAGATCAGCCTGCCATGACCAAGGGCCGAATGCGCGAGTTTTACCAGTGCGATTTCGATATTGCCGGCACCTACGACCCTATGCTGCCCGACGCTGAGGTCATTCGCATCATCTCTGAGGTGTTTGAGGGACTTGGATGGAACGGCGCCTACACGATCAAGATGAACCACCGCAAGATTCTCGACGGTATTTTCCAGGTCTGCGGTGTGCCTGAGGACAAGATTCGCACCATTTCCTCTGCTGTCGACAAGCTGGACAAGCTGCCGTGGGCCGATGTTCGCAAGGAGATGACGGAAGAGAAGGGCCTTGACGGCGAGGTGGCTGACCGAATTGGCGAGTGGGTTGTTCTCAAGGGCAAGCAGGACCTCCTCGAGAAGCTGCAGAACAATGAGAGCCTGTCAGCCAACGAGTCGATGAAGAAGGGCATGGCAGATCTTGCTCTGCTCTTCGAGTACCTTGAGGCTTTCAACGTCCTGGAACGGGTATCCTTCGATCTCAGCTTGGCCCGTGGTCTTGACTATTACACTGGCCTTATCTATGAGGTTGTCACGGAGGGTTCTGCTCCCCAAGTGGCGCCTGGTCACGAGGACGAGGCCCCCAAGCCCTCGAAAAAGAAGGGCAAGAAGGGATCTGACAATGACGACCGATCTGACGACCCAACAGTCGGTGTGGGCAGTGTTGCGGCTGGTGGACGCTACGATAACCTCGTCGGCATGTTCTCTGGCAAGAACCAGATCCCTTGCGTTGGCATTTCTTTCGGTGTTGACAGAATCTTCTCCATCACCAAGGCTAGGATGGCAGCTGAGAAGAACTCGGCTGTCCGCGGCAACGATGTTGATGTCTACGTCATGGCTTTTGGCAAGGGCTTCTTGAAGGAGCGCATGTCGGTTTGCACAAAGCTCTGGGAGGCTGGTATCAAGGTTGGTTGATTACACACTTAACTCACTATTTGTATCCAAAAGTGAGGTACTAACATGGTTTTCCAGGCCGAGTTCCTCTACAAGGTCAAGCCCAAGCTGCCAGCGCAGTTCAAGGCAGCTGAGGCCAACGGTGTCCCATTTGCCATCTTCCTTGGAGATGATGAGGTTGCCTCAGGCAAGGTCAAGATCAAGGAGATGGGACTCCAGGATGGTCACCCCGAAAAGGAGGGTATCCTGGTGGATCTTGCAGATATGGCTAAGGAAGTCAAGGTCCGACTCCAGCGAAAGCGAGAGCTGGACCACCTGACGAGACAAGCTGAAGGTCTGCGGGTGGTCCACGGCATCAAGGGCGACGAAGTAAAGGATGGAGAGAAGAAGAACGAGGCCCAAACCGAGGCTGCACCAGAGGCTGCTGCTCCTGAAGCAGCTGCCCCTGAGGCGAGCTCCGCGGCAGAGGAGCAAACTCCTACAAATCCCACCGCATAGGCTCGACGTGATGAAATAAAAAATAGTTGAAATGATGGTCAAGAATTGATGGTCAAGGCGTTCTGTGTTATTTGATAGATGGAGATAAATAGCCTGCATAGAGGAGTCTGTGTGGTTGTTGACAATCTAGAAGGGAAGAAAGGATCTCACCTCAATGTTATCTGGGTAAGTGTCTGCTCTGCCTAGACCTGCCTCCTGCTGAGTCCCCCGCGTCGGAAAGAGAAGTTATTCCGTGATGCGCTATCATAAACGTCGTGCCGTGGCATCCATTCTTAACCTAGCGCCGCCACTTCAGTTTCTCCCTGCGACAGAGAGGGGGTTGCTTGTTTGATCGACCAAGCGAGGCTTCAAGGTCTCAGTCTGTGACAAAAAAGCATAGAGCCTCCAACGACGGGGCTTCTGATCGTGTCGTCTCCCAGGCAGAGAGAGAAGGGAGGCACCAAGACGCGTGGGCATCCTCAGATGATGGCCAGCCAGCCAGCCCAATGCGGTACAGAACGTTCCGCGCCCAGCCCCCCAGCCCCCAGCCCATGGTCCCATCCGACGTTCTCGAGCGATGAGGGCTTGATGGAGACCCCGAAAACAAGAGGCGGGGAGCGCGCGTGATGGATACTTGGGCGGATTGAGGCTCATGTTAACCGAGACGCAGGTCCCATGGAAGTTGTGCGCCTCTGGCAGCAGTTATACCCGAAGACCCAGCTCGGACGAGATGATGGATGGGCACGCACCGATGCTGGCTGGGCAAGGGAGTAGCAATTGCAACCGCAACCGCAACTGCAACCGTCGAGCGGGATGAGCCGTGTGTTTTCTCTCGTGTCACTGTCCCGCGCTGTCCGTGCCACAAAGCTCTGTCCCTCAATAGGCTTGGGAATTGAACCTTGGCTATTGGGGGTTGCCCGTGGCCATCCCGACCATCTGGAGCCGACAGGTTGGCGTTTCGTCTTGCTACGCCACCCCTTCGCGGCACCGATAGCGAGAGCAGACCAACATGAGGTCTATCCTCTTTGTTCGTCATTGTCCGCTATTCTGTCATTTTGGTCTTTTCTCCCTTGGTCCAGAGAGTTTCCACCTCTGCGTCACCGCCAATCCTCCTCACCGACCTCCAACTTCAGGGGTTCTTTTCTTCTTCCTGATGCAAGTGCCGGCTGAAGCCCGAGGAGAGGAAGAGCAAAAAAACCCTCCTAGAGACAAGGACGGGCTCAGGCGAAGCGTGGGTCTGCCGGGTACGGGCGGCGGGGAGAGGAGGGTCAGGATGATCTCTCGGAAGGCCGGCGCCGCACCTAAACCCTAGCCGGACCAGTCGAGCTCCGCAAAGATCGTGGGTTTTTTCTTTTGATCGTCTTCCTTTTTTTTTCATGCGAGAGTTGCTAGTGATGATGTTCCCCATAGGAGCAGGGGAAAAGAAACTAGTGTGCAAAATCCCTTGCAGCGGTGTCTCTCTTTGAACCCGACACGTCGGATGGGGCACAACTTAGAGAGAGAGGAAGATAAGACCAACTTTTCTCCCTCGAGTGAGGGTAGAAAACAGAGGCTAAACTTGTCATCATCGGGATTGTGTGTGTGTGTGCCCGTGAGATCGTGGTGTGTGTGTGGTGTCTGGCTACCTATTGTATTCGTGTCTTTGTGTTAGTCTGCTTGCCTGCTAGACGGCCAAGGTACGACAGACAACATTGGGATTCATGGCATCCTGACCTTCTTTTTTCTTCGAATCTTCAGGCTCAGAGAATTCCTTTCATTTCCAGTGTTCCTCTCTCCTCACCCTCATTTACACCTTCACTTACACCAACGACCCCATCATCATCACCATCGTCATCACGACAAAAAGTCGCCAACACCACCCAGCAACCAGCCAAGAGCTCGGCGCCGCTGACACAAGGGACGAGACCAAGCCCAGGAGCGATCTTCGTTCCCCAGAGATCGGTATTCCCGACGACAGAGTGGCATCGACGCTAGAAGTATTTGGTTTGTACTCATCACCTGGTCAACTTTTGTGGACTGGCTAGATGGCTCGTCCATGTGGCGCTCCTATACTCAACACCAACCGCTTTCGGATGTCTATGAATTCCATTGTCATCTCTTTAACTACCCGCAACCACCTTGGCCGCCTAGGTCGACTTTTTTTCTCTCGGAAATTCATCTTTGTCCGCCCATCAGCCGACAAGACTCGCTGCATCTACTCTTTGCTTCTTGACGCAGCAACGCGGACTCTAGCTCGGCCCGGCCCTCTCGCAACCTCCTCCTCCTCCTCCTACTGCTCTCACTTACACCTTGTATCACTCGCCCTTTATTGACACATTGTCTCACCAATCAGCCCGCCGGACGACTCAGACGCGGATTCCTCCCTCCCCTCCTTGCCCCGAGAGACGGGTGCCTAAGCAGAGACATCTCGCACGTCACAGGCGTTTAGACTCTGTCCTACCCATCATATTCCCCCCAGCTCATCTATCCCCCTCCCATAGGATCGACCCACGAAGAGCTGAAAGGATTGACAAACCACCTACTGTACCCATCACGGGCAACAACATATTGGCATATTGGCCACACAAACCTTCGCCACGCCACGCGCGCCGCCGCCCTCAGTCCGGACTCTTATATCGCAACGCCCCCCGGAACAGCCCTCTGCCTCCACTTCTGCCCTCTAGGCCTCGACCTCCAAGCCCCGGATACGAGCCCATCTTCCTGCTCTTGTGTAGGATATCACTCACCGTCATGGCTGCTCTGTTGCCTCACGCAATCCCTCCAGCCACCACTCCGACCTGGCCATCCCGATCTACCTCGCTGCCCATGTCGATGCGCCAGGAGACTTGTCGCGCCTCGGCTGCCAAGCCCAAGTCGCTCGACTACCTCCCTCAGTCACTCTCAGAGCCGCTACATGGCATGCCACTCACTTCTGATGAATGGTCCAAGGCTATTGCCGACGTCAAGAGGGAGTATCTCAACCGCCGCTACCGTCCCTGTGCGACTCGATGTTGTGAGATCTTGGATAACATCAAGGACTCTGTAAGTCACCGTTAAAAAATTGATCATCATCATATAGATAACTAACATCATGCAGAGTGTCATTGAGCCTGCCTATCTCATCTACCTTCATTTCTACGCCGCCAGCTCTTTAGAGATGCTTGCCCGCGCTCTCAACCAAGGCTCCGCAACACGCACTTCCCTCCTTCACCAAGCCCGTGATCACTATCAACGCGCTTCCACCCTCATCAACGCTGCCGACTCGGCTGTCGGCCCAGCCCTTCTCCGCAGACCCTCTGGCACCACCACCACCCTACCCAGCCTTCACTCCGCCGACAGCTCGGTCAGCTCCTATGCCTCGTCGACATGGACCTCATCCCACGGGGCCTCTCCGGCTTCATCTATCTCGTCGATCCAGGACACGCCTCGCCCCAAGCGCAAGAAGCGTGTGACTTTTAGCGAAATGCCCATCGAACTCCTCGAGCGCCCCGACTCGCCGACCCTAGGTCTCGGCAGCTTGCTGGGATCCGTCCGCTCAGCGTCGCCCGATCCCCTTGACGCCGAGTCGTCCGTCATGCCGGCGCCCCTTCGGCCCTCGGCCCCTCTCCCCCGATCATGCCTCACCCCACGCTCTACCCCGGCAGAGTCCATCTCCTACTCCGACTCTGAACTCGACCCCTTCCGTCACGCTCGCTCGGTGCATCGCTACAGCGCTCTCCTGACTAGCCTGCAGCGACAGGTCTTCCGGCATCTGACCTTTATCGAGTCAGAGCTTCTCGAGACCGTTTCCCAAGAGGCGGCGCCGCCATCTCCTGTTTCCGTCATGGTGGTGCATCCAGTGCATCCATCCATCGATGCAGGCAGATCCCCAGAGCTACAGGCCCGCATAGAGCGGCTGCGAGCCAAGGGGTGGGAACGCAAGCGGTTCGATGCACGGCGCTATGAGGAGCTTCGTGAAAGCGCCGTAGCGGACCTAGTAGATTGAGTTTGTCCACCAAACCAGTTCCCGGATGTGTCTCGGTGTTGGTATGGGTCCCGGAGTCTGCTGTTCTGTTTTCTATTCAATCATGTATGTATGTATGTGTGTATGTAAAAAGAGTTCAACGATATCACGAGGTAGGATTACAGAAACATGGATGGCGAGGAAAATGAGCGTCGAATTGAATGATAGCATGTATACCAAGGTACCTGCTTGGCAACAAAACAAAAGACTGGATCTTTATAAAAAGGATTAGTTTTGCCCATAGGAAAAGACTGGATCTTGAGGGCACCAGGAAGGGATTGGGCGAGTAGTTGTTTGCTTTGACGATACCACTTCTATATAGAGAACAAATGAGTAACGGATTCAAAAGATGAATGACTTGATTTCACCACCTCATCTTATTGTCACCTTTTTCAAAGCATTGCCTGAAATCAAAACGCTTCCAATCAAATCGACACGATATCATCACTTGTAATGACCTGCCTCTTCCTATCCATCTCATGTTGCTGATCCCGTCCTCTCTCGAGCGGGTTCATACCAGCCCGTTTCGGCGGCATCAACTATAGACCCAAAATCCTTTCAATATCCGGCTGATAACATGCAGTCGCGCGGCCTTTCGCCCGTGGTTTGTAAATGCAATGATTCTCTTTAAGCCTGGAAGCTGCGGCGCTTGGCTTCCTTCTGGACCTCCTCGGTGACACGCAGCACCTCCTTTTCCTCCTTGTTGTCGGCAAGCTTGGCCCTGGCGACCTCGCTGAAAATGGCCGACAGATCCGAATTCTCGGGGTCCTCTTCCTGCTCTCTGAGCTTCTGGATTCGGGCCTGAAGCTTGATCTTCTCGATGATGCGCCTGAATCGGCTTCTCGCGCGGAACGACTTGATCTCGGGCAACAGGTTATGATCGGTGGCGTTCTTGCCGCTGAGCCAGATATGGCCCAAGGCTTCCTGTATGGCAAAGTCAGTCGTCTTATCTTCCGTAGCCTGTATAAGTGCATCATCTTACCTCGCTAGTCCAGCGCTGATCGGCGTCAGGGTTGATCAAGTGCAGGATAAAGTCCTTGGCGTCGTTGCTGACGTCCTTCCAGTATCGCTCGTGGAAAACGACGGAGCCATCAGTGCACTCTCTGATCAGGTCCTGGAGGTTTTCGCTTCGGAAGGGAGAGTAGCCGCAAAGCAGGGTGTAGGTGATGACACCCATGGACCACATATCAACTGGCTTGCCGTGGCCTTCCTTGCGCATCACTTCGGGGGCGGCATAGCCAAAAGAGCCAGCCATGGTCTTGAGGGACTCGCCCTTGCCATCAAGCATCTTGGCGATACCGAAATCAGCAAGGACGAGATCGGACTCGGGGTCCTTGCTCAGGTAGAGCAGGTTCTCGGGCTTGAGATCTATTGAGCCGCGTCAGTTACAATGCGGTACAGCATGGTTGCCCCGCATCACTGTACCTCTGTGGACGATCTGGTTCTTGTGCAGGAAATCGACTGCAAGCAGAACCTGCTTGATGGTTTCGGCGGCATCCTTCTCGGTGAACTTGCCCTGCTCGCAAATACGATCGAAGAGCTCACCGCCGGTGGCAAGCTGTGTGACGATATAGAACTTGTCCTGCAAAACAAAGGTGGGTAAGCTTGATGTTGGTGAACGAGGGGTACGTGCCCAAGATGGCAGCGCAGTGGAGGGGAGCTGAGCTTACCCTCGACTCGAACCAGTCAACAAACTTGACGATGTGAGGATGCTTGAGCTTCTGGAGCATCTCGAGCTCGTCGTAGACCATCTGCTCGTTACCCTTGACATTTCGCTTCAGGATAATCTTGACGGCCACCTTGCCCGTGGGGCCATCAGCCTCACGAACGACACCATATGTTCCAGCACCGAGAGTTCGACCGAATCTGTACTTGGCCCTATACGCAAAGATTTTCTGTTAGGGTCTGCTGCATCTGGATTGTGGTACGGACTCGAGTGGAGCGAGGGAGGGTAGTTCGGGTTGCGTACTTCTTATCGTAGCTCTCGGGTTGGCCGTGAAGCCGGTTCAGCATGCCTGCGACTATCGAGGTGGAAGCCATGGTCAGCAAATGGATCAGAAGGTGTGTGAAAGAACAGCGACGACGAGGCCCGAACTACCAGCGCAGGAACACGATGTCGAGCGCAAGAGAGGCGGGACAAGAAGAGAAGCTGACGGCGCCAAAGCGGGGAGAGGAATGAGGCTGCGGATAGTCGCAACTTACAGCTCATGGTGGCACTTATGGCGGGGTAGCGTCCAATTCCCGTTGGGCTTTGGTGATTGAAAAAAAGGATGCAACAGGACCAACGGCGAACCCGTAAGCTGATGCGATGTCGGTATCCGTAGCCGAGGCGCTCTGCCGTGCGACAATGGAGTTGAGAGAATCCAAGGGGAGGGCGACGAAGCCTTGGGGAGGAAGGAGGAGGGAGAGAGTACCTAAGTAGGTGAGATGGATGGATATCGAAGTGGAGGGGACGAGACGACAATGGACGAGGATGGGAGGTCCTTGTTAATTACCTTGCGGCAGCTGAGCTGAACCTATGGACCTGCTCGGACTCCCTGCAGCGGCCTCCCCTCCTCCCCAGCGGCCCTTCATGCCCATCCAGTGGATGATGGATGGATGGACGCCCACCTGGACCTGGGCCTGAGGGCTGGTCGTCAGCAAAGTTTAGGTGCTTCGCGCACCATTTTCCCGTTGTTACGTTAGGGGACTTTAGCACTAGCGCCCCCTGAGCTGGTCGTCATCCATGGGCTGGCGGGGCGACCGCACCTCCATCCAAGGATTCTCGGGATGCACTCCATCCCGTTCACTCCATCCCATCCCAGCCCGCTCATGGTATGTGGGTGGATGGATGGGATGGATGCGTCAGGCTGAGTCTGTTACGCCTGTGGCTCAGTCAGCCGCAAATGCAGCAGCGAAACGAACGATCCGTTGCACAGAGAGGCTGAGCGCGCCATGTCAGATTGTCATTCATCACATCTGCCAACGAAGCATTCCGGCAACCTCCAGAATGCCTTCCCCGGGCAGTCCTGTCCTGTCTCCTCTTTGTTGGCCCCTCCGTATTCATCATGTGAAAAAAATTGGAAACCTACCCAAAGGGCCCGCTTCGAGATGGTATCCATTTTCTCGCCAAACGCCGTGTGGCTGAGCACCTTGTCTTGCCAGGTTCGCAAGCCCTTGCCAACCGACTCTCGTACAATCGATGCTATGGATATGCCGAGTTCCTTGCTAACCTCCTGCGTCTTTTCCAATTGGGGATAGGAGGAATGCCTCATCAGACGGATCCAGCCCTACGAGGCTGTCTAGCTTAGCACGGCTATTCATGACTCCGACTATCCATGCTGATGGAGGCCTCAGTCAATTGAAGACCTGTTGCCTCGTCGAGACGTACCCAGGTCCTCGACAAACTCTCTAGCCTTCGGGTAACTCTCCAGCGCAGCATCAGTCAGGTTCAAGTTGTTATTTGACTTCTTGCTGCTCCTGGTAATATCTACCCGCAGTTGGCTAAGATCATGGGTAAGCGCATACGCACATCTACCAATGGGCTCCACGGAACTTGCATGGAACTGGCCATCCAGTACAGTCAGCGTTTCAACACCCGCGCAAGTCGAAAACTCCAAATACCCCCTTCATATCACAGGTTCGTCTCGAAGGGTAGGTAGCATATCTTATACCTTGGGTTTGTGAGTGTTAAAAAACGATCGAACATCATACACTTAGGTTAGCCTAGGTCATGGCTACCCTTGAGGCCTCACTTTGGGTGGTGTCGAGCTCAGCTTTTTGTGATAATGCTGATTATTTAAAGCGACCCGAGGGACAGCTTAGACATGCAGTTGTTGAGTTGTCACTTCTCATTTCCAGGGGACTCTTCAAGTATAGAAAAGCCATATACAATGGTAATCCTGTTTGTATTTGTTTGATGATCATGCCTGACGCGTCCTTGGACACATCGGATGAAAACCTGTTGGAATTTCTGGCCAGAGCCGGTTTAGTAGGACTACAAGAGGCCCCTAGAAAATGTTTGTCTATACTATGTCTCTTGCCACGAGAGCTTTGTCGGCTCCGTTGACCTCCTCTAAATCTGGTGAAGAGAGAAGCCGGTTCACGGTATTGCGACCTGGACCTCATGTTGTTCGTTGTAAGGAGGTAAAACTTCGCTATTGTATGCATGTGAGAATTTAGATGCCATTGTCCAGAGTATATCGGGTAGGTAGTCTTGAACCCAGTAGATGCTTGCTCTTGATGGGGGACGTCTGCTTGGATGCAATGATCTGGGCTGCGCCACAGCTTGATTCTGCTGATATCTGGATAGGAACTTCAGACCTTGCCACGTCGCTGCACCTAGCACACAAGCAATAGAGACGAATCTAGATTCCGTCGTGGTTAATGTCTTCCAGTTTCTATGATGATCATCTGGGTTAGGAGTATGCAGTCCTGTTTCTAGTGTTAATGCCTGACCAAAGAGCAGGGAGGTTGCCGACCACGTCACAAACGGCCCAAACATGTTGGGGGGGCGTTGGCATCTGCAGAGACAGCGCGTTACCTTGTTTAGAGAAGAATAGATACTGACGTGAATGTCTTGAAGTG
The DNA here is from genome assembly GCA_013186415.1 of Fusarium sp. NRRL 66088. NCBI lineage: Eukaryota > Fungi > Ascomycota > Sordariomycetes > Hypocreales > Nectriaceae > Fusarium > Fusarium sp. NRRL 66088. The sequence continues at coordinate 643 of JABCKD010001702.1, read as the reverse complement.
CAGTCATTCGCGTGTTATGAGAATGAATGCAAATGGCCATATCAAACGTTTCAATTATGGCGAGAGCTCAAAACAGTGAATCGATGTCACATCAAGACGTCTCACTGAATAACTCCATGATCGACGCCATCCAATAGTACAACACGATCGGATTTATGGGTCGAGTCCTTGCTTGAATGATATCACCAGGTGACAGCGACTGGACGCAGCTTTTGACGAAAAGGGCGGTACAAACAAGCCAGGGACGACGTCTGAGACGAAAGAATCAGAGTCGAGGCCTTTACAGAGACTAACTGCCAAATGTTTAGCCTCGCTAAGCCACGCAGAAGCGACAGGCTTTGAGGCTGTTGCCAGGTCGTAAAGGTACCTCTGGGGCATCCAATGTGGGTGCAGTGCCGCAAGCGGCCCCCTCCCAGCAGGTGGTGTTTCTGTTTCTGCTTCTCAGTTCCACAGAGCATGCCCGACGACAAATCCTCCCACCTACAACCCGCACATCATCGCCATCGACGCCTTTCCCGCTGAATCAATCAATACCCAGACTCCCCAAACACATTCTCAAACGGTCAATCATGGCTGGAGCCACAAGAGACAGGCGCCTGGTCAAGGAGCTGGGTAAGGTTCGTTCTCCCCTCTTCCTCCCCTC